>PVLC010012255.1:30009-44580 GCA_004027655.1 Graphiurus murinus
AGAGAGAGAGAGAAAGAAAGAAAAGAAAAAGAAAAAAGAAGCAAAATTGAGTAAAAAGAAACCCTTATTCAACTCCCTAGGTGGTACATTCAAGTTCTAAAGGATGAGCTCTATTTATTTTAAGTGCAGTTCCTGCCTTTGGTTATATGAATATATTCAACAGAAAGTCGTGAATATTTAATCTCAAGCCTAGGGTCACTGAAGGACAACCAAAAAATAATGTTTGCTGCAAAAGTCAAGTACTTAATCATAATATAGACACATTATGAGGCAGTTCCCTTGGACTTCATTATGGAAAAATCTACTCCAATAATATTAGCCAACTTACCCAGGAACACCTGTGCTCCAGCTCTGTTATAGGTATACTACTCTCAGCTCTTGACAGATAAAATCACTTACTTAGTCCTTTACTAGCCCAATGAGGTAAGTATTGCTATTATCCTCATATTACAAAGGAAGACATTGAGGCACAGAGAGGTTAGACAATTTACTCAGAGTAACACAATTTAAAAGAGAAGCATGGACTTTTTTCTCTTAAACAGACTTGAGAATTGATAGGGATTCTATTAATTATTATACAAAATAGCATGAGTGAACTGGAACTAACCCGTGAAACTAGGACTTGGGGGTCTGAATCCAGGGTTCAGATCCAGAATCCACATGTAAATCACTCTGGTAGAATGCTTTTCTTCTATTGGTTTTTCTTTGTCTGTTTTGTTTATCTCTATAGACTTCATCCATGTGTTTTTGTTCTCCTGATCTCCAGTCTCTTCCTTCCACTTGCCTCTTATATCTGAACATAATTCAGCTGGCCTATCAGGTTAACTCCAAATTGTATGTGGAACATAATACAATGGAAAATAAGACAGTCTCTTTATCCTCTAAGACCTTGATCAGAGCACAGGATTAAAACCTTATGATTTCCCTAGCAAATAAGTTTCAAAGCACTGTCTTGCATTGATGAACCAAAGAATGGACCAGTGGTTACCAAAAAAAAAAAAAAAAAATGACTCATATGTTCATATCCATCTGCAAAAAAATCCTTTATGTAGTCTAATGAACAAAAATCTATACTGAACCTGAAACCTTTGAGTGTACCCAATAAAACACATGATACTAAGCAGCACTTAGTGGCATGTGCTTGAAATCCCAACCACTCAGGAGGCTGAAGTAGGAAGATTGTGAGTTCAAGGCCAACCTGGACAACATTGTCCCTATCTAAAAAAAAAAGGGGGGGGGGCATGATGCTTTCAAAGAAATTGTATGCTGCACACCCAAATTCAAAATGAAAGTATTAAAATTGAAAAAATGGAAGTGCAACTGATTTTGCTCCAGTGTTTATCAGTGCGTCACCTATTTTTATTACATAAGATATCAAATCTAGTGCTGTAATGAAAACATGATACAGTGAATTTAGAATAATTCTTAGTGTATTAAAAATGTGCCTGTTTGTTCAGGGACACTGTGTCCTTTGAGGTTTCTTATAAGTACTGTAATCTTCTGGAAGACAGGCATTTTTTCAATTTTTGAGGAAAGTTGCTCCATCATCTGAACACCCACAATTACTGGATTCTATTCTGCAATTGCAACAGAAGCACAAATGTTACTGCATTTGTGCTTTGCATTTATGTCCCCTTATCAGGCACGTATTTACTCTAGATTTAGTTTAACACCTTAATTTTTTAATCTTATTCACTTAACATCCTAGCTTCCAATTTTCCTAAAGACTATAATTGCATCTAAATTTACCTAAGAATTTTTTTTCTTTTGTTAATGGGGAAGAACCTAGGGGCATTCTAACTCCAAGTTACACCCCTGGTCATTTACTTACTTTTTATTTATTTATTTATTGAAACAGGCTCTTGCTAGTTTGCTGAGAGTCTTACTACTCGCTAAGGTTGTCCTCAAACCTGTGATCCTCCTTTCTCAGCCTCCCAAGTACTGGCTTGTACCACTAGGCCCGGCTACCCAAGGATTTTGAACAGTTAAATTCAATGAAGAAGGGAGAGAATTGAGGGTTGGATTCCTCTAAGTGTTTAGTATAGGAACTGAAAGGAGAACATAAAAGTTGTCTTTAAATTATTTTTGCTAAATAGAAAGAGATTTTCTTCATTAATCACTCAGAGATAATAAAGAACCACAATGGCATTTGAGATGATCCTAAATGGGTTTGAGGTAAATATGTATAATTTTTATGCCAGGAGCAATGGTACACACCTGTAATCCCAGCTACTCTGGGAGCTGAGACAGAAGATGGCAAGTTCATGGCCAGCTTTGGCAATTTAATGAGACCTTGTCTCAAAATAAAAAATGAAAAGAACTAGTAATGTAACTCGACAGTAGATCACCCCTGGGTTCAATCCCCAATACTACCAAAAGAAAAAAGAACAATTGTGACTACTTCATATTTTTAAAAACATGTTTATTGACAATTCTGTAAGTGTATTAAATCATACCTATTTTTATAATAGTTTTATTGAAAATATTACCTTACTTTAAGAACAGTATAACTAAGAGAGTAGATGTTAAGTGTTACTATCGAAACAATTACAAGTATGTGAGGTAATGCATATGCTAATTAGTTCAAAATAGCTCCTTACATGTAAGCATATCTCAAAGCAACATGTTAGGCTGGGTGTCATTGCACACACCTGTACTCCCTGAGACAGAAGGATCTCAGGTTCAAGACCAGCCTCAACAACTAAGTGAGACTCTATTTTAAAGAAAAAATTAAAATAAGGGTGGGAGTATAGCTCAGAGGTAGAGTGCCCCTAGGTTCAATCCCCAATATTTAAAAAATAATATATATATATATTTTAATTTTCCAATTAAAAATTAATTTAAAAAGAAAAGATAGTTACTTAAGAAACAGACATATTCTAGCATCTTAGTTACCATTGAGACAAAAATCTCAAATGACTTAGGTTTCATTTATGTTTATTATTCAGACAGATTACACAGATACATAAAGAGGTAAATATAAACTACATTCCTAGTATAATTAATAAAGTTTGGGTTTTATGCACTCTCCACACTGAAGACTATGCAATTTGAAGGATTTGGTACATAAATTAGTGACCTTAACCATTTTTATACCCCTTTAACCTAAAATTCAAAAGTATAATCTAATCCATATAATCATAGTTTAACAGCTAATGTACCTTTAATTGAAGAATGAATGTGTTTCATGAAGTAAGATGCATGCCTGTAACACTGTATCGCTTTATAGATTTATGAATATGGTATTAACCTAACATTTACTCTAGGTAAGATGATATATCATTGATAAAGATATCCTCCAGTTTTTAATTTCTTTGTGTTATTTGTTTTCTATTTAATGCAGACAGAAATAGAGAAATTTTTGTACCTCAGGGCTCAACCATAATTTCTTTGGTTTATTTCCTTTATAATAGAAACCAGTGGTGTAAAAGAAAACCATCATCTCTTTTCATCAGTGTTTACAGCAGAAAGGTGATTTTCTCTAAACCCCAAGACAACTAAAGTTAGAGTCAAAGAAATTGAAAATACAAGCACTTACTTTGCACATTGAATAAAGTTTAAGGGTCTCAAGATAGACTGTGCTGCCAATATGCTGGCTGTTCATAGATGATTTGTACCTTTTAGGAAATTTGAACTGGGTTATTTGTGGATAAGAAAAGTATCTTATTTTAAAATTTAAAGAAATCAAAACAATTATAGCTGTTATCCAAAAATAGCATTTAACATCCATAACTAGTTTGCGTTATCCACAAACATTAGTTAGAAAATCCTTTTTTAGGCTTAATACATTGAATTGCAGGCCAAATGAGATTCTATCCTGAACTGATATTGGATGTATATAAATAGCCTGAAAGAGCTTTAATAAAGTATAGTTTAAAGTGCAGTGCAATAATACATAACCAATTTAATTTGAAACTAAGCCAATAGTGCAATAATGTATTTATACAACTAATACTGTTAAATTTTTAATTTTCATCCTCTCTTGATTTAAATTACAAGCTCCTTTAAAATGAAATGCACTTGTGAAGCCGAATGTTTTTTCACTTTGGCTTTCCTACTGAGATCCATGGATCATGAAACATTAATGTAGAACAAGCATTAACCCATGTAAAATTTTACAAATTATATTTCTTAACTGATAATAAACATATAATCTATAAGTGCTTAAGTATTTCTCATCTTAAAACTTAAGAACTTGTATTGCACACATATGTATATAATACAAATTTATATATATAACTATTACATATAATAAAAATATATTCAGACATCACCAAATATATCATTTATGATTTTTTCAATACATACTAAAATGTTTATTGCTGGTAATGACACAATTCTCCATTAACATATATACATTTTTTACTTTCAACTTGGAGGAGATATCTTAAGAATTATGTTATTATTAATCTATTTGGTGAATAATTCTGCATATTAGAATGTCTTTGTAGTTGTGGCAATATTGGTGCTACATTATTTGGTCAATTCTTCTCGCCCAGAGCAATATAGCTTGGTTGTCCATGTGTTTGTGTTACCCCACCTAATCCATAGCAAGCTTGTTTGGACAATAACGTTCTAATGGAAAAAATATTCTGACAACCAAATCCAGATTTAAATGTAAATTTCAGATTATCAGCCAAGTATATTAATCGTACTATTTAACAAAAAATAAAGTATGAGCTCCTAACAATTGCAATGATGCCAACTATGAATAACAACAGACACTGTTGGTACTCTCAGAATATTCACTACATCATCGACAGTTATTATAGGATTACTGCTGAAAGCAACATAAACTGAGATTGATAAATGAAAGATTCAGGAATCTTAATGAAAAACACTATGTGAAAACAATAAATGTCTTATTTTGTTGCTACAGTGAATGTAATTCTGACTTGAAATTCATTTTGAATGTACTGCCAGATTTAATTTTATCAATTTTTATTACACTGAAAAATAAAGCAAGATTGGTTGACATTATGCTTTCTTTTTTACTAGTGGCTAGCATTCAGAAGCTTCCTGCAGCCTCTGTTCTAACAGACATCAACTTCCCAATGAAAGGACGGAAAGGAATGGTTGACTGGGCAAGAAATTCAGAAGATAGGGTAGTTATTCCAAAAAGCATTTTCACTCCTGTGTCATCAAAAGGTAAATGTGAAATAATTTGAACTTTGGGGAAAAAACATTTCTGATAAGGTCATTTAGTGAAATACTAGATACATATAAAGAATTCTAAAACAGTTTGCAATCATGATGGCAAACTATAAAAACAGACAACTTATATTTGTTTTACAAATCTCGGAATTTACTGAAGGAAAGGGGCTATTAAAGTAAGGAGAAAATATAAGTGCAAACTATTGATTTGAGCTTGGCATGATCAAGTTTCAAAATTGACATTTTTATACCAGTATATAAAGGATACGGCCTAATATTTTAACTTTGCATATTGAAACATGTTATGTTTTCCATGCAAAATCATTTTTATTTCTGCCATACATTGGTTTCAAGATATTATTTTTGGTATATAGAGAGAAGTTGAAGAAAAACATTTAGTTTTAAGAATATTTTAAGTAGACTGTAAAATTAATGGCTATTTTTAAAAGTGACATTGTGATCTTTAATTCTCACTTTGGAGATTTTGACCTTAAAACTTAGTGCTATGAAGGAGAACTGGCTTTCTTTCTCTATACGAACGAGAATTTAAATTTTTTAATGCAACTAAGGCAGATTCTTGTCTTAGCCCCGCTAGGGGAAATTAGTTCAGACTATAAAACCCATTTAGAGCTAAAATTCATGTGTAGGGTGTGTAGGCTAAACTATCCCATGTGTGGGCAGAATGCATTTCTGCTACCTAGCTTCATCTTTGTATCAGCAAATTCTGGAGTCTTCTTGTGATTAACAGATTAAAGTTTTACAAGACACTTTTTCTTGCTGTTTTGCTAATATTTTAAATTTTATTCTTTCTAGAATTAGATGAATCATCTGTATTTGTTCTTGGAGCAGTCCTATACAAAAACTTGGATCTAATTTTGCCCACTTTGAGGTAAGCTACAAATAAGCTGTTGTAATCTTTATAAATTATTCTAAATGTGATTATAGTTCATTCTATGAAAGTAGTCAAACAGGCTCTGGTAACACAAAAGGCTTTTTCTTAAATGAAATAGAAAACATGAATTTAATGAGCAGGTTATTAGCATGTTATGCATTTTAAAACAACCAGAAAAGACCATTTTGGTATCTGATTATAACTCTGCAGTTCTTTTGTAACAAATCGTGACTTGCAAAAAGACTAAAAAAAAAAAAAAAGAAAGAAAGAAAAAAAAAGAAGAAAAAAGCTCACGTATCTATAATAGAATAGGTCATTGTAAAATTAATCTGTCTTCACCCTTTATTTGTACTTAATGATACTGTTCGTCAACATTGCAAGAAATAAAAGGAGTACCATGATAGCTGGGGAAACATGGTTTTGTTCTTCATTTGCACAAGATCTTAATTTGCTTCAAAATACATCTTCAATTATAACTACATTAAGAGAAAATACTATTGTTCAATTAGAGGGCTATTTGGGGAAGAAATCTATTTATATCTTTTCTCTCAGATAATAAAAATACAATTACAAGTAGCAATTCTACCAACATTAATTTATTTGTGCTGCTGTCTTACCTACGTTGCCCCATCTTGCAGGAAACATCATTCACATCTATTTGGATAGGAATCTTATTATTCATAATGTCTGTTTCCTCCACATCGCATTTTGAAGGATGGAGACACAAAGTTGTATTTCCCTTAAACACAGCCACAGGTTCACTGAGCTGGTTCCTCACACCCTCCTACATAACACTTTTAAGTTTTTAGCAAAGAGAGCATGTAAAAGATGTATGCAGTTATACTGGGGCCAAACAAATAGTCTACTAAATGAAAACAGAGTACTGTCAAGGAGGAAAAGGCCTCCCAAGGAAGTAGCAATAACTAGTCAGGATTCTTTGGAGAAAAATCTCGCTGTGGGAAGCACATTATTAATGTAGGGGGTGATTCACCCAGAGTCCCTGCAAATGCAATGCATCTTCTTCATCCAAAGAGATAACCAGGGGAAGTATTTTTTTTTTTAACTCCTTTCTCTAGATGGAATTCAGACTTCATATATCTGGATAGGTTTGAATTTGGTTGTTTTGCTAATGCAATATTATCAGAACTAGTAAATTTACTGGCAACTTTTCCATTGGTTTCATGAAAACATATTGGTGTTTATAGTTACAGGTAAAATGTAATCATAGACTGCCACTTTGCCCCTAGAAGTCTGGAGAGGAAATACGTTCTAAACTTGAAAGTGCCCAGATAATCAAACTTGGACCCTTATTTCAATAGGAAGTTCATCCATGTAAAGCTTATCTTTTCAGAATTCTAGACTAGATTCTGACTTAAAACCAGGTGACTTGTGTTTTAATTTCAGTTTAACATAACGAAGAGTTGTATAAACTTGTCCAGTCACTGAGCAGTTCATTTCAGCTGCCTTCAGTTTAACATTAATGTAGAAGCACATTTATGTACACCATTCACACTATTTATTCTTCAGGGCTACAGTAAATGCAAATAAAATAGTCAACATAAAATGCTTTAGATTATAAATTCCCTTCCTAAATGTGTAACAAAGTTGTAGGATTAACCTGCTCGGTTTAACATCAGAGCATAATATTTCCTGAATCTATGCCATCAAGGATATTGGAAATTTGTCTAGGGCTATCAGCCTTTTTTGTAAAAAGGGGGAAAAACCCATTTAGTTAGTGATTCCATTTTGTTTTTCTAGTCATGACAGAGGCAGTTGTCACAAAGTGTAAGTAGATTAATGGATCCATTATGAGGAATTTAGTAAGTATAGCAGTGAATAGTCTGTAAGAGTGGCTCTCCTAATACCACCTGTGACACAAATGGATTCAGATAGGCCCTTGGCCATTTTATAGGCAAAAGTAGAAATCAAATGTAAATGTTTTTTCCAACTTCAAAAATTCTATCTTAGCCGGGCATGGTGTCGCACACTTGTAATCCCAGCATTCGGGAGGCTGAGACCGGAGGATCCCGGTTTGAGGCCAGCCTCAGCTACCTAATGAGGCCCTCTGCAACTTAGTGAGACCCGGTTTCAAAATAAAGAATAAAAAAATTCTGTCTTGACCTGGAGATGTAATCATTGGTAGAGAGATTAGTGTGTATGAGGCCATGGGTTCAAACCCCCACACTGAAAAAAAAACTATGTTTATTGTAGAGAGTCTCCACATATTCTTAGGTTGAAGTCCTTAGTAACCTCTTCACAAAAGTTAGTTATATGCAATGAATACAAATTTACAGTTAGATAGCAGGGATTCCTGTTGCACAGGAGGGTGACTATAGATAACAATAATATATATTTCAAAAGAGCTAGGAGAGGATGTTGAATGTTCTCACCACAAATAAATGATTATTTATATGACAAATAGACTAATTACCCTGATTTGAACATTATACAATGTATATACTATCAAAATATGACATTGTACTTCCTATACATATATAAATATATGTAAACATATAAATATATGCTCAATTATTATGTATGGAGTAAAAAGAAAGCCTTTTAAAATAATTTTAAATATATATACTTATATTTTTACCTATAAAGTAATTCACTAAATAACTATAGAAAACTATACTCATTCAGATCATTGGCCAGAAATAAGGACAATAGAATGCTTACAGTGAAATGTTTGTTTAAATACTCGTTGAAAGGTGAAACATTAATGTTTACTTCTTATTTCCTGTTATTTCATGTAATAATATTACATTAAGCACTCTTGGAATTGCTTTTCTATTTTCCAAAAAAATTTCTTCCATAAAGGTCTAATAGGTGTACTAGTTATAGAGCTACTAAATAAGAATATGTCTTTTAATAGACAATAGTGATTCTCTCAAAGTCATTCAGCAAACATATACTAGTTGTAACTGCTTTATTTTTTAGTCCTCTACACTGTTAAAACTCTTGGGACAGTACTAGTAAATAATAAAGGATAAATGCATTTTTCCAAATAATTAATTATACTATCTCATATAATATCATATATAAGCCATGTTCTAAAATAAGATGCATAGAAAGTTAGTGTTTATTTGATATTTAAAGAAAATGTTTTAGGAACAGAGGAATAAAATACACATATCATCTTGCTTTACTATATATGTTTATGTGAACTGAACTCAATCAGAAAGGAAAAATATTATTTAACACGAAAAATGTGCACATATATCCTATATATTTAGTTATTATGTATGAACTTTCATGAAATATTTTCCTTGTGATTGTTTTACTAATTATCTGTTGAAATATTTGGAGTCAGGTTTCCCCATGCACAGAATAATGTTAAATTTGCTGTTAGGTTCCCAGAAATTTTAGATATTGCTACAACCATTAGAATGATATTTTACATAATTTCTCTTGTGAGGACTCTGTGAAGGGCTCCGCTTCAGGGCCAACCTCGGGGTTCTCCAGGAACGCTCCTTTCCCCAGCCACATTACGTGGTCCCTGCCAGTTCCCTGGGCGAGAGGATGGTGGACCTGCCAAAAGCCAACAACACCAGGCGGCAGACAGACTCTCGTGGTACAATATAGCTTCTTGAAGAAGCAGGAAGGCTTTTTATAGATAGGAGCAAGAAGGAAGAACTTGGGGTCCCAGCCGATCAGGGCACTGATCACGCACTGCGGTTAAAGCAAAGCAAACAGCATGTGCTGTTCACGAGTGTGGAAGTCGCTTGCTGGCCAACCAACTCTTTGGCGTCGTGAGTGAGAGCTCTCGCCTCAAATTAAAAAGCCCAGGTCCCTTTTGTGTGAGCTTTCCCTACATTCTGAGGGAAGATTTGATATAATGTTTCAAATAAATATAATTTAGAAATTTTCCTTCATGTAAAAGAATAAATAATCTTGCATATTGACTCATTTATTATTTAGATAATTCTTTTCTTCTCTTACCCTAACATGCATTCAACTATTTTTCAAACTGAAGTTTTTATTTTACTATTTGTCTTCCCTTTTAAAATGAAGTCAATTCAATTGTACCTTCCACTGAAGGAAATGTGCTCTATACAGGTCAAACTAAATAGATGCTGTTCTTAGTCTTAGCATCCCACTTTTATTCTTCTTCAGAATAATTTCTTACAGGTTAAAAATTATAGAACCATAAGATATTAATGTATAGTCTCTTCAAAGTTTAATGTCATCTGGAATCTCATTTTATGGATGAGAGATTTGGGATCCTTACAAATGTACACATGACCTGCTTAAGATTATGTCTAGTACATTACTGAGTTCTAATTTAATCCAACTCTTCTGTCTGCCCAAACCAGAACTCTTTCACTTTATCTCACTGCCTCTATGCTGGCATTATTGATTCCTTTAAGCAATATAGTGTATGAATGCACATGTACCTCTTGCAGAAAATCTTGTAGGGCCCAGAAGGTGATGGTCATGCAAGGCACACTCAGGGAGCCTGAGGTGGGCAGGGTGACCCCAACCTGGGCTGTCAAAGTCTAAGCCTAAGTTTGTCACTCCTCCCTTTTCCCTCATGACCATTGTGTACCCGACAAATGAAGACTGGCCAGCCCAGGCCAGAAGATCCTTTGAGGAAGGTGAAATACCTGTACATGGACCCCTATCATAAACAATGCATCTTAATGTAGCTATTAACATTTGAGGTAGTATAAAAAATATAACTAAAATTATATGTAAACCCACTATATTATTATAGTGCCAGGAAAAATATAGATGAATGAAGAACTACAACATTCTAGTTGGAAAATGACCTTTGAAAAAGGAACAAATTTCAATAATGCAAAATCTCATTAAATTCCATCAAATATATTTACTTAAAGATAACTGGTATTGAAATTTATGTATATTTAGGAAATGAAACTCGTGTGAACTCCTAGTATTAAAGTAATTAAACACAAATTGGAAAGAGAAATTAAAAAAATACTACTGAAAATAATAGAAAAAGGAAGATATAATCACTTTCACAACAGTGCACTCCAAAGCAGTCAACCTACAGAGTGCACTTTCTCATGAGCACGCATTCTTTAGTTTCAGGACCTAAATTTGAACCCTGTTTCTTCATTTTCATTATACAATGAAATGTTGTAATTTCATGATAGTCTGTGGCCTATCATAAAGACATTATGATATAATTGACAATGGGGATAGTAAGCTGATATAACTAATAGTATTAAATGCTATATTACATAGCCAGGATATAATTTATAAAAATCTGGAATTAATTTGGCCACACCGCTTTAAAGTAAACTTAAATCCCTGATCACTTACCATTTCTGTGATTCTAAGTTCTGTATCTATTAGAAATTCAAAGTATTTTCAAAGTTCTTAGTAAATGCAACTTTACTTTTTATAATTTACCATCTTATCTTGTATGTGTGGTATGTATGCATGTGTGTGTGTGTGTGTGTGTGTGTGTGTGTGTGTGTGTGGTGTGTTTCTAGGGATTGAATTCAGAGGCATTCTACATCTGAGCTACACCTATAGCCCCATTTTTATTTTGAAAACAGGGACTCAATAGTTTGCTGAGGCCAGTCTTGAGCATCTGATCCTCCTGTCTCAGCCTCTCAAGTACTGAGATTAGAACCCTGCACCACCAGCCCCTGCTTATTTTAATAAGCATTATGTTCTTCAGGTTTATCCATGTTATGGCATGTGACAGGATTTCCTACTTTAAAAAACTGAATGATATTCTATTATATATATATATATATATGTATATATACATATATATATATATTACACTTTTGGCAATTATGAATAATGCTTGATGAACATAGATGTGCCAATATCTCCTCAGGATCTTATTTTCAATTCTTTTGGATATATCTAGAAGTAGGATTATTGGATCATATGGTAATTCCATTTTTTATTCTTTTCAGAAACTACCAATACTGTATTCCAAAGAAGCTGCACCATTTTGCTTTCTTATCAACATTGCATATTGATTCCAATTTCTCCAAGTCATAACTGGCACTTTTTTTTTTTCTGTTTTAGGAAAATATAGCCATCCTAATGGGTGTGAGGTGATATCTCATTGTGGTTTTGATTTACATTTCTTTGATAATTAGTGATATTGAGTATCGTTTTTATGGGCTCCTTGGACATTTGAATGTCTTCTTTGAAAAAATAGCTATTCAAGTACTTTGCCTATTGTGGTGTGTGTGTGTGTGTGTGTGTGTGTGTGTGTGTGTGTGTGTGTGTCTGTGTGTGTTACTGGATACTGAACCCAGGGGCTCTGCCCATATTTAAATTGGCTTATTCAGGGTGTTTGGCTATTGTTGAGTGGTAGGAATTCTTTACAAACATATTGCTTACAAATATTCTTTACAATTCCATAAGTTACTTTTTCACTTTATTGACTATTTCCTTTCCCAAACAAAAGGTTGTTTTTTTAAAAATTAATATAATCACGTTTATATTTTCTTTCCTGTACTTTTGGTGTCATGTCCAAGTTACTGTCAAATCCAACATCATGAAGCTTTTCCCCTATGTTTTTGTCTAGGTGTTTTATAGTTTTAGGTTTATTTTTAGGCCTGCTTTTGCTGCACTCTAAGTTTTGGTATGTTGTGTTTTACTTTATTTTGTCTCAGTGTATTTTCTAATATCTCTTGTGATTTTTTTTCCATGACACATTGATTGTTCAAAAGTGTGTTTTCACCTATTTGCAAGTTTTTCTGTTGATTTCCAGTTCTTTCATTGTAATTGGAAAAGATACTCTGCAGGATTTCAGTCTTCTTCAATTTATTAAGACTAGTTTTGTGATATTACAGGTGATCTATGCTGTAGCATATTCAGTGAGCCCTTGAAAAGAATGTATGTTCTTTGTTGTATACACAGTTCTATGTAAGTCTGTTAGGTTCAACTGGACCACAATGTTACTCATCTTCCCTGCTTCCTTTTTAACCTTCTAATTAATCTACACATCATTAAAATAGGGTATTAAAATTCCCTAGGATTATTGTGTTTCTGTCCCTCATCAGTTTGTCATTGTGTAGGTGCTTTGCAGCTAGGAGCACATATATTTATAATTGTTGTATTTTCCTAGTAAATCGATCCTTTTACAATTACATACTATTCTTTGTATCTTTTTTCGACTGAAGGTCTATTTCACTTAAGTATAGCCAACCCTACCCTATTCTGGTTACCATTTATGTGGGTATTTTTCCATCCCTTTACTTTCAGCCTTAGTACATCCTTCTATCTAAAGTAAGTCTCTTATAGGCAGCTGCATTTTAATCATTTTTTTACTCTCTTTAAGTTATGGTTCATGTGCCCTAAACATCCTAAGACTCTGACAGAACTGTGAATGTCAAGCGTGGTGGTGCATGCTTGTAATCCCAGCATTTGAGAGGCTGAGACTGGAGGGTCCGGGTTCGCAGCCAGCTTCAGCTACCTAGTGAGGCACTCGGCAACTTAGTGAGACCCTGTTTCAAAATAAAGAATAAAAAATAGGGCTGGGGGTCTAGCTCGGAGGTAGAATGCCTCTGAGATCAATCCCCAGTACCAGAAAAAAAAAATAAGTTGAATGTCCTTTGAATGAGTAACCTTACAGAGTTTTAAATGTTTTAGATATCAACTAGCCAAATCCCAAGGACAAGAAAGAATTTTATTACCACAGTCATGAAATCCATTTGGCTGTAAGTTCTGCTTTCCTAGCAGTGAATCCAATGCATACCCAGCCAGGAAGCATTAGTAGATCACAAGGCTGACGTGGCACATTAGGAGCCAACTATTCACTTATGCAAATTACAATAAATTGATGGAATAAATTAAAGATAATTTTGTACTTCATACACTTTTTTAAAAAAGGGGGAACCATTGCATAATGTAAATTTACTTATTTTTTCTTCACTAAGCATTTTAATACCATGGTATTGGCATTGCATATTAAAACAAGTTGGTAAAAAGTTCAGTATTTGGTTTAGAATGTATTTTTATTCAGTAATACATTAGAAAATGTTCTGAGCACTAAAATGTGTCCAGCATAATTAGAATGAATATATATATATTATATATATATAAATATATATATATGTATATATAAATGGTAGACACCATTCTTGCCTTCACTGAGTTTATAGTCTTATGGAAAGAATTATGTGTAGAACTGATGGGTGCTGTGATAGAATTAGTTACATGCCACTGTGTTGTGGCACAAAGCCAAGAACACTCACATAAATAAGATAAACACATGCATATGCTTAAATAGACACATTTACTTTCCCAAATAAATTCTAAATATTTTATATCACATACACTCTGCAAAAGTCATAACACAGATGCCATTATCTAGGGACCTTTTCCAACAGGCAAATTGAATATTAGTAGATGAACCTGACACAGTGTAACATACTCTACAGAGGGCTCCTTCTCTTAGATGCTTTGCTTCTCCTTTCCAGTCACCCAGTGCCAAAGTCCCCATGTACCCACAAATGCAGAAAAGTTCATAAACATTTCAACAAAACCTCAAACTTCTAACAGAATACCCCCACATCTGCACTTTA
>PVLC010012256.1:0-44783 GCA_004027655.1 Graphiurus murinus
GGTACTGGGGATTGAACTCAGGGGCATTCTACCTCCGAGCTATACCCCCAGCCCTATTTTTTATTCTTTATTTTGAAACCGGGTCTCACTAAGTTGCGGAGTGCCTCACTTAGGTAGCTGAGGCTGGCCGCGAACCCGGATCCTCCGGTCTCAGCCTCCCAAATGCTGGGATTACAAGCGTGCGCCACCACGCCCGGCTTCCCTCCTCATTCTTAAAGGCCCACACAGCTTTTCCTGATCTCTCTAGATCTCTTGTGTTTTCATTCCACATTTCAACATCTGTCCATTCATCTATCCATTTAGCAGATGTTTATTGAGTGTCTACACTGTGTAATATACTGGGAATATCTAGGTGGATCAAGCAGATATGGTCTGGCTCTTTCCCAGTAAAATTACCTTCTAATTTTCTAATTGAGAGATAGTAAACAATAACTAGTAAACAAGAAAATAAATGTCTAATTAAAAAATAAAGTACAGTGACAGAGAATAATAGGGGAATGACTCAGTGTGGCCTGGAAAGGTGTCTTTAGGAGTCCTCAGTGAAGCTAAAGAGTAAGGAGGCCATGTGCAGCACCCAGCTGGGGTCTCACCTGGCACTGGGCATGCTCTAGGACTTTGTCCTGTGCTGCTGCTTGGTGTGCACTAGCTTTGGCCCATCCCTAGATTGCAGTGTCCTGAGACCTGAGCCCGTGTTGTCATGATTCTGTGTGTTTAGCATCATGCTTAGCACGTGGTGGTATCAAATAAGTCTATGCTGAACCGTCACCATAGGCAGACCCACTCCTGCCAGGACAGTCCCTTGACTTCCTCTCGGTTACCCTGGACCTCAGCATCTTAATTTCCTGAAGGATGCTTTCTTTGTATAGTGAGGGAGAAAGTAAGTCATGAGGGAAAATTGTTGTGAGGCCTAATGTTTGGCTCCCTTTTTCCTTCTCTGCTTCCTCAGTTTGAAATTTGCACTCTCAGACCAGTCTCCGGAGCATTTGTTTCCACTGAGTTACTAGCAGGCTGGTGGAAAGGCTGCCGCTGGTTTATTTCTCAATTCAGCCATTCCCAGTACACTAGCACTGTGTGCCAGGTGCTCTGTCGTGCCTAGAGCTAGGCAGGCACCACCCCTGACCTCACAGAGCAGGCTGGCTCTGCCTCCATTACCAATTAGCTAGCTAACCTCTGAGCCTCAATACTTATCTTTCAAGTGGGGGCGATAATACCTGTGTTGCGCAGCATATGTAATCATTAAGAGCTGGCTGCATGAAGGAACCCAGACAGTCAGGAACAGTCAGGTCGTTAACAAGTCCTGAGTCCTCCTTTTCCTCTGACTGCTCTGGAACTCCTGCTTATAGATTTGCCCCATCCCTGCCATCTCACCCACCACTCAAGGCTGACCATTTGTGGCAGGCCATGGCTGCCAGTCTTTTCCTGTCCTGGACTCTGCAAGTGACCAGCTCCTATGACACCCGCTCCCACTCCGAGTCTTCCCCATATCCCATATGTGGGTCTCTGCCTGCAGCACCCCGGCCTGTGCCCAGGGCACTTTGGACAGCAGGCAGGCTGTTGTGTTGGCAAGCAGCTTGGAGAATGGTGATGTGTCTGAGCTTGTCCTTGGCTCCTGTTGCCAACTGCCAGAAGAAATAGGTTTTCCTGACTCAGTCATTGTGCCAGGACAATCTTCAGCCGTGGAAGTGTGGGTTATTTAGCAGAGGATATCTGGAGCAGGTGGAATGCTTTCCCAGGAAACTGTCAGCTCCGCACATTGGACATGGCCCTCCGTAGCAGCAGGCCTGGAGCCAGGCCTCAGTGCCACAGGGCCCAGGAGGTCGGGCCACCATAGAACACGGCACAGCGCTCCTGGGTCTTTGTAATGTTTACTTACAGAGCTTTTCACATTGTCTCTTATTGTTCCCAACAACTTTGTGATGGGAATTACTGCGCTCGTTTAACTCATGAAAAACCGAGGCTCAGGAAAGGGTAATAGCTTTTCAAAGGCCACACAGCCATTGAGTGACAGAGCTGGCTTTTTTTTCAATGGGGTTTCACTCATCCAGGCTGGCCTCAAACTTGAGCTCAAGCAAGCCTTCCGCTTCAGCCTTCCAAATGTGGGAGTGCAAGCGTGTGCCACTGAGTCAGCTTCAGAGCTAGCGTTTGAACTCAGACAGTCTGGCTCCCAGATCCCACTGTTGTCTTGATGTATCCACAGCTGCCAACTAACCCATGCTTCTAGTCCTTGTATCCAACTGCTCCACTTTTAAAAATGCCTTCACATTATCTTATTTTTTATAATACAAGGATGCTGTAAGTTGAGCAAATATTTTCATTTCTTTAATAGCCGAGAAGTGTAAGACTCGAGTGTAGCATCACTGCACCCCTCTTGGGCTTGGCAGCGACAGAACTAGGACTTGATCCAGCCTTCTAAGTCCCATTCAGCACTTTGGTTCCACAGACTACCTTAGCACCAGACAGAGCAACTTCCTGGAGCCTTTCGCTTCACTCATCCTCGTCCCTCCCTTTCCTAGAGGTCTGAGTTAGAAAATGCCTCTAATTAACCGGTGTGGTGGCACATGCCTGTTATCCCAGTACTTGGGAGGCTGAGACAGGAGGATCACAGGTTCAAGATCAGCTCCAGCAACTTAGCAAGTTCCTCAGCAACCTAGTGAGACCCTGTTTCAAAACAAAAGGTAAAAAAGGGCTGGGGATATAGCACTGAGGTAGAATGCTCCTGGGTTCAATCCCTAGTAACACACACACACACACACACACACACACACACACACAGACTTTAATTAGCCTGGCTGATATTTGGGCTTCGCAACAGAGTTCTCTGTGCCAGGAGGAGCAGTGTCAGACATATACAGGCTCTGAACATTGCCCATGGGGGCCTCAGTAGCCCATGGCAGTCCTACTGAATAGCTTGTTCTTCTACTTCTGGGCCAGTCTTGGCCAGCCCAGAGATAGCTGACGATGAAGGCAAGGTACCTGGCTCCCTGTCCCAAGAGCCAGCTGCCTTGCATATGTGTGCACTCAACCACACCCACTTCCGTACCCCAAGAAAACGTGCACTCACGATACTTCCAGCCCATGGCCCTGTGGACAGCAGCACAAGCTCCACTGCTGCTCTTTCTCTTCTTGGCCTCTCACACCTGGCCTGGGCCAGGCGCAGTGGTACAGAAGAGGGCACCACACCTGGGAGGGTCAGCCAGACCTGAGTCCCTGCTCGGCATCACCTCAGCCCGTGTCTTGTCCCCTCCGGGTCTCACGTTTTTCCTCTGGATCACATGCTTTCGTAGGACCCCTCCCAGTTCTGTCATGTAGCTGCCCCATTTCCCTCTCAGTATCTGTGAGGTCTTCTGAGCCCGTTCTTGACTTGGTCTCGTGGTCACATTGTCCCCAGCTTTGGGAACATGGCTCTGCAGTGCTCCCTGGAAGACCAGTGTTTGTACTTTGTTCCAGGGGATCCTTTCAGATGACCATGGGCTGGCTGCTGCCCTCTGGAGAACCTTCTTCAACCAGAAATGTGAAGACCCTCGACAGCTCGAGTTGCTGGTGGAATATGTGAGGAAACAGGTGCGTGCCTCCAGCCCTCTGCCAAGTCTTGTGGAAAGCGGGTCCTCCGAGGTCTGCAGGTGCTGGCTTTCAGAGGATCATGGGAGGCTGGGTTGCCCGTGGCCAGTCTGAGGGAATTCTGACCTGATCGCATCAGCAGCAGGCACCGATGAAGGATGAGCACCTTTTGTGTGTCCAGCTGTGAACTAGGCCAGGGCTGGGGAAGCGATAGAGAGGACAGTTCACTGAGTAGCCTCCTGCTTTCAGGAAGTTGTAGTTACTCATTCACTACACGTTGCCTTGTCTGCTGTGGGCCCAGTGCTGTGCTAGACACTGGGCTCCAGGGTCCTGGAAGATCCAGGCATGGACCAAGGGGCCCACCCCTTAGCCCTTTCTATATCCCCGTAGACTCTAGGGTTCATTCCCGCTCCTGCCTTCTAGCAAGACACACCCCAGACTCTTTTCACTGGCTACTCTGCAGTCAAGTGGGGCCCCGCTTCCGGTCCTCACTCCTCTGGCTCCTCAGGGCTTTCTGACACCAGAGTGTCTATAAGCTCCACAGCAAGGGCTCTTAACTGTACAACTTTCTCAAGCCAGTAGAGAATTAACTCCTTGATCTCCTTGCCCACTAGGTCCTATACTGATGGGAAACTCATACTCTTGTGGTGAGGGGGCTGAGTGGCAGGAAGGAAGGAATGTGAGGCTCTTCCGGGGTCTCCCATGAGTCAGCCTCCGACCCCAAGCCAGTGATTCATGTAGCCACTAGAGGCCTCAGCTGCTGCAGACAGCTCATCAGCTTGGCTGTCCATGAGTCACATCTTTGCTTCATGGGCCTGACCCCTGGGGCTCTTCTCTGGTTCACCTATACCCGTGTCTTCAAACTTCCCAACAGCCGGGAACAGGAAGGCCAGACCCCAGCTCCTGAGCAGACAGGACCAACAGCTAGTTGATTGCTGGAAAGGTGACACACACACTGAGGCTCTTCAGACCTGGAGGGTAGAGAACCCCAGAAACCAGGACTTCTGTTTGACTCTTCTTCAAATCTGCTGGAGCCAGGGTGAAGGCACTGTGGCCAGAGGGCCCCCCCCCCCCAGAGAATTCTGAGGCTCACGCTGTTGACTGGACTCGTCCTCAGACAGGAGTAGCAGTTGGCAAAGCAGATGCTGTTTTCTGAGAGGCGCGCCCAACTTTCCATCTGCCATGGTGGGCTTGTGCCAGAGGCCACGGCAAGGCACAGCTGGGACCTCTCCAGGGGCCCAAAAGGAAGAGGCTGCCACAACTAATGTCCCTATAAGAAGTCTCATATGGCCCCAAGGAGAGTCAGGAAAACAGGGATGGGCTCTTAGGAAAGCAGGGAGCTTTGATGGGGACCCAATTCTGTCAGCAGGCCTTCGAGCACCTGCCACGCCAGGCCTGCGAGGGGAGAGCAGAGATTAATGAGGACTGGCTCTGCCCTCGAGCCAGTCAGGCAAACGGCTTGCCCTGGAGCAAGTCTGCAATGCGACCCAGGTAGACAATGCTGGGGAAGGCCCGAGAAAGAGGCCCCTTCCGACTGGTGGATCAAGGAAAGCGGGGGAGCTGGCTCCTGGTGCTGTGTGGTAACCAGTCCGAGGTTATGTTGAAGTTTACAGCCCAGGAGGTGAGCAAAGCTGCTAGGAGCATTAGGGGTAGAAATGAAGTCACTAGAAAGAGTGAGCCTTAGAAAAGATGGCAGTTCAGTTCAACTTTTTGACCTGGAAAGAGATACAGGGCATGTGAGACTCTAGACCCAAGGTATATGTGAGAGGGTGGGTGGAGGTCAGGCCTCAACAAGACTGCTGAGTTCTTGGAAGAGGGATATAATCCAGGGCCTAAGATGAAGCCCCAGTCTTCCTTCCTCCTTCCTCCCTCTGAGGGAGCCTCGTCTTTCTGGATCTGGTGCTGCCTCCACTCTGATCCAGTTCTCGCTGTCCACCTTCGAGCTTTGCCTCCTTGCTAGCAGGCGGCCTAGGGACTCCTCCCCAAGAGGCCTTCCCCCCAGGATTGCCACTCACTAGCTCACCTGCCTCTTGCAGAACCATCTGAGCCCCTTCCCCCTCAGCTGCTCCTCTTCTCCTGATCACAAGTGTGTCCCCTGTCCACAGGGAGGGTCATGCATCTAGATTCCCTGAGCAGACTTGAGAACATCAGGGGCCTGGCATTGCCCAGGCGGGTGGCATCTGGAGTTCAGCCTCTCCATGACAGATGGGTTGGAGGTGTGAATGGGAAAAAGCCCAGAGCGGATGTGATCACTGTCTCCAGATGTCAGAGCAGCTGTCGGCTGTGGGGAACAAAGGATGTGGCACTTGGTGGCCCCCACCCCCAATCCAGCAGGAACACCAAGCTTTAGTGGTGAAAGCCATAAGAGAACAGCATCTAAACAGCAGAGCCATCGGGGGATGGACTCCCCTAGCCCTCCTAGAGGGGGAAAGCTAGGCCCACTGAAAGACAGCAGAGGCATACACATTAGAAAAAAACAGAGTGACCAGCACTGCACCTATGTCTTAATCTTTCCATGAGTCCCATGTGGCGCGTGCTTCCAGATCTCAGAGAAGGGAAGTGGCTGAGCATGTGGCACACACCTGTAATCCCAGTACTTGGGAGGCTGAGACAGTAGGATTGCAGGTTTGAAGCCAGCTTCAGCAATATAGTGTGAGGGTCACAGCAACTTAGCAAGACCCTGTTTCCAAATAAAAAATAAAATAAGGCTGGGATAGCCTGGAGGTAGAAGGCCCCTGAGTTCCACCCCCAATACTACCACAACAAAACAAAACAAAACAAACAGCTGGGTGTGGTGGCATATGCCTGTAATCCCAGTACATGGGAGGCTGAGACCAGAGGATCCGAGTGTGCGGCCAGCCTCAGCTACCTAATGGGGCAACTTAGTGAGACCCTGTTTCAAAATAAAGAATAAAAATTAAGGATGGGAGTGTAGCTCGGAGGTAGAATGCCCCTGGGTTCAATCAATCCCCAGTTACCCCCCCCCCCAAAAAAAACAAACAAAACCCAAAAACTATAAAATAGGACTGAGGATAGAACTCAGGTAGAACACCCAGTACAAAACAAAACAAAAAAACAGAAACGGGGAGGTGAGGGCAGGCAGTGGCCACCTCAAGTAACTCCACTGGGAAGGAGTAGTTGGGATTTTTTTCTCCCAGCAGCATTGGATGGGGGTAGGCAGGGTGACTTCCGTAAGTTGCAGACCCTGACTTCTTGGCCTGCAAGAGCTTTGTAGGGAGGGTGTAGTAGGGAGGAATGCCGCCCCGAGTGTGCTTCTCCATTGGGAGATGTGGTAGGAATTCCCTACAACCTTCCCAGGGAACTTCCGAACCAGAGACTTCCTTCTCCAAATCACTGAAATGAAATGATCTGGGGGATCAGGGATCCCTGGCCTGAGAGTTGTATAGCCAGAAGCCCCCAGACTCTCTCCCCTTCCTCTCCTTGGGGAGGCTGGCTCCTTATTGCCACCTCTAGTTTGTCTGCCCCCCGTCCCTGTTTTCTGATCCCTCCTCTCCTGGCTCTGTGCAGATGCAGTACCTGGACTCCATGAATGGCGAGGATCTGCTTCTCACAGGGGAGGTGAGCTGGCGCCCTCTGGTGGAGAAGAATCCGCAGAGCATCCTGAAGCCCCACGCTCCCACTTATAACGACGAGGGTCTTTGAGGGGCTGGCCCCTCCAGATAGCTGGCCAGCTGGCTTTGAGGAACCTCGGCGAGAGAAGTGCCTATTTGGCCCAGGACCTGGCAGAAAGTGACCTCAACTGACCTTTGAACAGCATCTGTCGAATACCTGGCCCCATTTGTGTTGAGTTTCCTCTTAGTGTGCCCAGGAGTCTGATCTGGTGGGGGTGCAGTGCTGGGAGAATCTCCAGCTCTCCCAAGGTGCCCTCTCCCTCAAGAGGAGCCCAAGCAAGAGCTCCCAGCATGTACGCCCCAGGTCCCTCCAGAACCACGTGTGACTGATGGCCTTTCCTGGAGGCTGAGGAAGGGGTGGGAGGCTAGAGGGGCAGCTCCACCCGGCATTTGCTGGAGCCCAGGAGCAAGACGGGTAGCCACACTCTGTCCCCAGCTCTGAGCCTGGTGGGGGGCGTCGAGTTGGCCATTAAAAGAAACAGAGACATATCTCTGCTGCAGCTATTCTTTCTTCCAGGGTCTTTTTAGGAATTTGTGTGAGATGGGGATGTCAGCCCAGGCGCACCACCTAGTTCAGTTAACGACTGAGTGAGGGAGGTCAGGGGCCGCTGCTGATCTTGCCTCCAGGTCACAGAGCTGTGTCACAGTCTGGCCAAGGCTTAGCCTACTAGACCCGTCCCCTGGGACTCAAGGGGCCTCTGATAGCCAAAGGGCTTGTCACATCCTGAGTCACTTAGAGGCCTCAAGAACAAAGATCCCTTTGTCACCCCCAGTGAAATGGGTGAGGAACATGCTCTTTCCTCTCTTGGCCTCCCCTCATATGAGTTACTGGGCAAAAGGAACATTCTTCCAGGGCCAGTCCCATGCTCAACTTTCTGTCCCTTTCCCAGCTTCTGGAGCGTGGGCTGAATGGTCTGAGCATGGGAGGACCCCTTCTCCCTGGGACTGTGGGTCATTTCTTGGGAGATTTTCTTAAATTGAAGAAAGGGGGCGGGGAACCACTTGCCCCTCCCTCCCCCATCAAACTTCTTTCATTGAACTTGCTATAAAATGAGTCATATAAAGAAACCCTATACGGGTGAGGTATATCCCACTTCTGTGAAAACATTACAAATCAAACCGCCTTCCCTCGGTTTATTTAAGATGCTTTTGTTGCGAGCGGAGCTCTAGAGTGAAGCCTCCTCTGTGTGTGAGATAATAGCACCTTGTAACTCATTACAGCTGGGCACTATTTACATAAACCAGAGCTGAGCCAGGCAGGAATTTGCTGATTAATTTATTTTTAATGGAGTGAAGTATACCATGCACCAAAATAAACTTTACTGTGTGTACCTAACTGCTCCTGGAATGGATGGAAAAATTAATGGAACAGATTTTGGCTCCCAACTCTGCACATTAATTCATATATAAAAGTTATTTGAGCATTAACCCATTTGCTGCCCAGGGCTCTCCAGCCACACATCCCAGCCCACAGCCCCCGTTAGCTACCGGACTTGCTTTAGTGTCCTGGAACCTCAGCTTTAGAAGGAGTGTCAAAGGTCATTTGGGTCAGCCCTGGTCCAGAACTTGACATCCCTTCTTAACATCCTGGCTGGCCTATGTTCATCAGACCCTAGCTCAGTCCCTCCAGCAGCCGATAGGTGGCCCTACCTACAGAACCTGTAGCCACAGGATTTGGTAATCATCAAACACACAACTGGGCACATGAAGCCACGTGGATCTATCATGACTGTGATGTCCCAAAGCCCTCGTGTCCTGTGGTCACCTCCTTCACTGACCACACCAGTCTCCTCCCTGCTTTGAGATAAAGTGCAGGTGCCTTGGAGGCTACTGGCTCTTTGTTTGATCCCTGCCTCCATTCTGCCCTGTTTTGTTTTTTAGAGGGGTCTATAACCCAATTCTTCCCAAGCAAATGGAACTACTTGGGATTATCTTAAGGGACCACACTATTAACTCCACCTGGAATTCATCCGTCCCACTGCTGACTAAAGACACTCCAGATTCCCTCAGGTGTCACCTCTCCTGTGCCCCGGGCTCGGGCATGCTGTTACCATGTCCTCTGCTCACCTCCCTTGCCAGGCCGTGTTAAGATTTTTTTTCCCCATGATGCGCCTCGAGCTGCCTCCGGAGACACAGAGTGGCCGAGTGCGGCCGTGGGTCATCCTTGTTTTCTCATTGCTCAGCAGTGTCTGGCTCACAGTCAGCATCTATGTATGCTTGATAGTCATCACTCATTATCACTACAAACCCAACAAAATAATCCCTCTTCTGGACCATCCTCAGTGACCTACAGTTCAGCTTATGTTAACAGTAATACTGTAGTATTAGACACCACCTCTCGCCCCAGCATCGGCACTAAAACCAAAAGCTCTCACTAAATGTTTTTCGGATGTAAGCTGTTATTGTACAAGGGAAGGACATAATTTCTTGCCCCCAGGGAGATTGCTTTTTAGGAATGACTTTGTCATTAATTTGTACTCTGTATATTTCTAGGGAAAAAAATCACAGCAAATTAAGAGACAGTTAAAACACCACTATGAAACTATTAAAACAAAAGTTCAAAAGATAATGCTAGGCTTGGTGGCACACACCTGTAATCCAAGAACTTGGGATGCTGAAACAAGAGGATAGGTTTGAGGCCAGCCTCAACAACTCAGCAAGACCCTAAACAACTTAATGAGACCTTGTTTCAAAATAAAAATAAAAAGAACTGGAGACACAGCTTAGAAGTAGAATGTTCCTGGGTTCAATCCCCAGTCCCAGGAAACAAACAAACAAACAAAAACACACACATTGTGAGGAAGGAGAGGGAAAATAATTATATTAGAAAACCTAAACTGAGCCAGGCATGGTGGTACACACTTGTAATCCCAGTACTTGGGAGGCTGAGACAGGAGGATCGCAGGTTTGCGGCCAGCCTCAGCTACTTAGTGAGGCCCTCTGCAATTTAGTGAGACCCTGTTTCAATATAAAGAATTAAAAAAAAAAATAGGGCTAGGGGTATAGCTCAGAGGTTATGCCCCTGGGTTCAATCCCAGTGCCATAAATAAATAAAGGAAATCTTGCTAATACATCAGAAGAGAAGAACATTTTTCTCACTTTCCAGAGAAGAATGTTATATAAAGGTTTGCAAATGAAAAACACTGAGCAATGGAGCAAATAGTACCCCTAGGATTTCAGTTTTACCTAAAAGTTAAAAAATAATTGGTGAGGCAGGAGGATCATAGGTTCAAGGTCAGCCTTGGCAATTTAGTGAGTCAGCAATTTAGTGAGATTCCACTTCAAAATGAAAATATGAGCCAGGCAAATTGGCCCATGCTTGTAATCCCAGTACTTGGGAGGCTGAGACAGGAGGATCTGGGTTCCTGGCCAGCCTCAGCTACTTAGTGAGGCCTTCCACAACTTAGGGAGACCCTATTTCAAAATAAAGAATAAAAAATAGGACTGGGGAGCCGGGCATGGTGGTGCACACTTGTAATCCTAATACTTGGGAGGCCGAGACTGGAGGATCTGGATTCGTGGCCAGCCTCAGCTACTTAGTGAGGCCCCCACAACTTAGTAAGACCCTGTTTCAAAATAAAGCTACATTCCCAGTCCTATTTTTTTCTAAAAATATAGGACTGGGAATGTAGCTTGGAGGTAGAATGCCCCTGGGTTCCATCCCCAGTACTGAAAAAAAAAAAAAAAAAAATTAAAATTAAAATATAGATGTGGTGGTGCACATCTATAATCCCAGTACTTGGAAGGCCGAGACAGAAAGATCTCAGACCAGCCTCAGCAACTTAGTGAAACTCTTAGCAACCTACCATGACCCTATTTCAAAACAAAAATTTAAAAAAGGACTGAAGGTATAGATCAGAGGTAGAATGCCTCTGACTTCAATCCCCAGTACCACCAAAAAAGGGGGAGGGGGGCTGAAGGTGTAGCTCAGAGGTAGAATGCCTCTGGGTTTGTTCCCCAGTACCACCATAAAAATACAAGTAAAAATAGGGCTGAGAGTGTAGCTTAGAGGTAGAATGTCCCTAGGGTCAATCTCTAGTAGCACATATACACACACAATTAACCGATGATTGACATTTCTTACTGCAAGCTGAGCTTAAAACCCAGACTACGGTTCAATTTCTTCCTTGTGCCAGACATGGTCTGATATTTTCACTTGTTATCTTATTTAATCCTCAGTGCCAGTCCTGTGAAGTAAGTATTATGAAGTTCATGTTAGAGCAGAGGGAAGCAGAAGCTCTGGAAGGTCTGGATTCACCCTGCGTGCAGACCTGTGTGGCTCTGACGTTCAAGTCCTCTGCTTTTAGTTCTGGAAGAGAATTCTAGAAGGGGGAATGGAAAGTTGTGCTGTAGTTAAGAATTAAAAAGAGCTAGGCATGGTGGCACACACTTGTAATCCCAGTACTTGGAAGGCTGAGACAGGAAGGTCACAGTTTTGAAGCCAGCCTCAGCAATTTATCAAGGCCTTCCATATCTTAGTGTGATACCTTGTTTCAAAATAAAATGGGGCTGGGGAGCTGGGCGTGGTGGTGCACATTCGGGAGGGTGAGACCGGAGGATCCGGGTTCGCTGCCAGCCTCAGCTACCTAGTGAGGCACTCCGCAACTTAGTGAGACTTGGTTTCAAAATAAAGAATAAAAAATAGGGCTGGGGGTATAGCTCAGAGGTAGAATGCCCCTGAGTTCAATCCCCAGTACCACACACACACAAAAAAAAAAATGGGGCTGGGGTGTAGCTCAGAGGTAGAATGCCCTTAGGTTCAATTCCCAGTACCACAAAAAAAAAGAAAGAAAAAGAAACCTAAAGCAGTATTCTAGCCACGTGGGCACGTGGGCTGCTGTGTGCACATATATAACTAACTGGGAAGGTTGAGAAATGAGAAAAGCCTGCAAGGCAGTCAAAACAGAAAGAATAGACAGGGTTTAGGGAGGTGGAAGATGGACAGGAAGTGGGGAGCTGCCCAGGGGAAGTCGTGGAACAGGAAGCTCTGGAGACTTAAGGGGACCAATGGAACTGCAGAGATGAGGGGGCCATGAGTGGGGGCCACGTGGATACGGTGGCATTTGACAGGCCGCAGGGAGGTGCATTCTCACTAAGGCCTGTGGCTTGATGGGAGTGGAGATGCACGGGTGGGCTGAATGGACTGGCCCAGCCTGAAAGTGGGTCTAGCCATTTGGACTTGAGGTCCTGGGGGATGGTAGTAGGGATTCAAAGGAAAGTTCAAATCTCAGAGACAGAGAGAGGAAAAAACAAAAACAATTTACCAGGACTTTATGCCTAACTGCTTAAGCTACAGAAGAAAGGGAGCAGTCACAGAGCGCTCCTGGGGCCAGGGGTGGTGCTGTCTGGTAGAAGACACCCTGGAAAAGAAGAATCCTCTTTGCATTGTTTTTTTTTGGGGGGGGGGGTTGTTTGGGGTTTTGTTTTCAAGTAATAATTGCAGCAGCATGCTATGGGCTAGACAGGGATTGCTGCCCTATCATGCAGTAAGGAAACAGGTCCATTGAGAAGAAACTGCTCACTGGTGCAGAGTGACCAGTAGCAAACTCAACAGTCACATGTCTCTTGCACCCTACCCCATAGCTTTTGGTGCCCCTGGGAGTATCTGCATGGGGGGTGGGGGGGCAGGCTGCTGGGAGGTGAACTTTGGTTGGTAGAGATGCAGTGAGGCAGGGCTGGACCTCAGGATGACTGGAACTGGGGCTGAGGACGTTGGAGTATAGAAAGGACACGTGAAATCATCAATGAGTTCCCAGAGATGAGGCAGCTGAGGGGCTGGGTTGGGGGAGGTACTCAGGAAGTGGTAGGAAGAGCAGGAACCAGTACCCAAGGCAGAATCTGGAAAGGAACCTGGGAGAGGATGCGGCATCCAGGAGGACCTGCTGCAGAGCGGGGCCAGGAAGTGAGCCAGCTTCACGGTTTTGTACTATATTCAAGGACCATGATTGCTGAGAGAATGCAGACTGCAAAAGGTTAAGAAGGCAAAGTATGAGCCAGGCATGGTGGCAAACACCTGTGATCCCTGTACTTGGGAGACTAAGACAGGAGGATTGCAAGTTCAAAGACAGCCTCAGCCTCTCATCAACCTAGCAAGACTGTTTCAAAATAATAAAATAGAAGCCGGGCGTGGTGGCGCACGCTTGTAATCCCAGCATTCGGGAGGCTGAGACCGGAGGATCCGGGTTCGCGGCCAGCCTCAGCTACCTAGTGAGGCACTCCGCAACTTAGTGAGACTCAGTTTCAAAATAAAGAATAAAAAAAAAATAGGGCTGGGGGTGTAGCTCGGAGGTAGAATGCCCCTGAGTTCAATCCCCAGTGCCGCAAAAAATATATATATATAATAATAATAATAAAATAGGCTGGGCGGTGCACGCTTGTAATCCCAGTACTTGGGAGGCTGAGACAGGAAGATCCAGGTTCTCCGCCAGCTTCAGCTATTTAGTGAGGCCCTCCACAACTTAGTGAGACCCTGTTTCAAAATAAAGAATAAAAAATAGGACTGGGGGTGTAGCTCAGAGGTAGAATGCCCCTGGGTTCAATCCCCAGTACTGAAAAAAAATTTTTTTTAAAAAGCATAGTGCTTAGTGGCGGGAACTTCCCTGAATATTCAGGATTCTTACTGTAATCGAATCTCTCTAGAAATGGAAGCCTGGTCTTGAGAACAAAGGCTGGCCCTGGGGGGGAAGGAGGGAACCCTTTCCTGAGACCAGAGAGTGGGAGGACTGAGAGAGGAGACTGGGGATTCCTGAGGTGAGGTCAGAGAGGAAAGGGACAGCTCACTGCAGCTGGCCTCCATGTCCAGGGAATCTAAAACTTGCCAGCCACTGGGGTGAAGTAGGAGGGGAGCTGGTGGGTATGTGGGCGGGCGCAGGACAGCCCCCAAGGGTGTGGACCCTTGGGAGCATGTTGTCCAAGTCCGGCCTTCTCCCCACCCAATCCCTGGCGCCTTGCCTGCCCAGGCACCCGGCCTGATCTTAGAGATAGCCATGACCCTCCCTCCACTCACCCCTGCCTGGTTCTCCCCAGCTATTAAAGGCTTTCTGTGGCTTCTGGGGGACCTCTTGAGCCATGTTGGTAAGCCTAGACCCAGACCCTGTCCAGCCAGAAAGCCCTCTCCCCTCTAGAGGGGAGAATAAGGAGAAAAGACCCTGGAGGTCCCGGTGAGGGGATCTCTAGGAAGGGAGTCTCCAAGCCGGCGACAATATCCACGTGGACAGACCACGTGTGAACGCTAGAAGGCACTTTGATAGATGGAGGTGGAGCCCTGAGAGGCCTCAGTCCAGGTTTCAGTCAGAAACCAGAACCCACAGGCCTCTCTTTTCCCTTCTCCCGTGGCCAGAAAAGCTCTTTTACCTCCCAGGCCCCATCCTGGAAAGAGAGCCTGCCACAGGGCTGTGTCCTTGTTGGGGGGGGGGGGGTAATGGTTATTCCTCAGTTTAACCTGTGGCTTATAATTATGAGTCGGCCTTCCCCCGTAAACTGTGATTCCTCCAGGGCAGAGATGAACTCTTACTCATCTTTAGGCCCCCAGTGCAGCCACAAGTAGGCATTGGGTAGATTAGAGAGAGGGACAGGAGTCCCCGGTAGGCCGGGCGTGGTGGCGCACGCTTGTAATCCCAGCATTCGGGAGGCTAAGACCGGAGGATCCGGGTTCGCGGCCGGCCTCAGCTACCTAGTGAGGCACTCCGCAACTTAGCGAGACCCGGTTTCAAAATAAAGAATAAAAAATAGGGCTGGGGGTGTAACTCGGAGGTAGAGCGCCCCTGAGTTCAATCCCCAGTACCGCCAAAAAAAAAAAAAAGAGAGAGAGGGACAGAGGAGAGGTGGTGAGGAGAGGCGGCTGCCTCAATAATGGGGGTTTAACAGGCCAGTGAATCTCTTCCCCTCTCAAGTTCAGAACGGATTGAGAAATAATACAAGAGATAGACGAACATCAAAATGATGGCTTTACCAGTATTGCTGATAAAGTTGAATGGAGAATACAGTTTTTGCTCATTGGCCAAATGGACCTGCTAATACCCTTCCAGAACTAGACATCCTCCCCTCCCATGAAAGGGCAACTCCTCGTAGGGGCGGGAGCTCCCCTGAAAGTTTCCTGTGAAGATGGATGGAGAATGTGCTGCCTGTCCTACAGCAGAACAAATGAAAGAGGAGAAAGAGATGCAGGCAGAGAGAGAATCCAAAAGGACCTGAGCCTGGCTCCTTCCCTAAGCCATCAATCAGATAAGTCATTCCTCTTCCTTTGGGAAGGAAGAAAGGAAGGAAGGAAGGAAGGAAGGAAGGAAGGAAGGAAGGAAGGAAGGAAGAGAGGGAGGGAGGGGGGGAGGGAGGGAGGGAGGGAGGGGGGAGGGAGGTTGAGAGGGAAAGAGCAGGTGAGGATGCAGAAAAGAGAGTGTTCCTCTTATGCTCCCCTCCCAGATGGAGTGGGAATCCCTTCTCTTATGGAAACGAGTGGGGCAGGTCTCTCACCACGGGATGGGATGAGGTGGATGGGGAGAGGGTGAGACCTGTCATCACTGTCTAGAGACCCAGACACAGCCACCTTTCTGAAATTGAACGCCAGAATGTTCAGCATGCCGCAGAGGGGTGTGGGTGCTCATAAGTGTGCATGTGTGTGCAGAGGGAGAGAGGACCTTGCCTCCTGTGAGCAGGGTGCCCCAGAGGCAGTGGTGGGAGTGGCCGGCCACCCTCCACTGACAGCCCTGTGGCTTAGAAGGGGCCGGGGCTGGCGCGAAGGAGCTCCTCTGGTCCTGCTCCATCGGATTCTGGCTTTCTCGCTGAGCCCGTCCCTCTCCTAGCCTGAAAAGCTCTGGAATTCGATGTACGGAGCCACCACAACTATGCTCAGGCAGGCACTTGATGCAGATTAGTGCATATTTATTTCTCACAAGCTGCTGAAGGAGATGTTCCTGTCCCATTTTACAAACTAACCCCCTGTGACTCAGAGAAGCTCAGCTCACCCAGTAAGTGGCAGGGCTATTGTTCCAACCATGGGGTCTGACTCAGTCCAGGGGCACAGTACGGTCCCCGGGCAAGCCTGGTCCTGCATGGAGCCTTCAGGGTATCAGGATGAGATAACACAGAACAGTGTCCTGTGTGGTCCTCAGTGAATCACACCATCTGGGGCGTTTCTGGGAGGTTGGTGCTTTGGGCCACTCCCTAAGTTACCCTAAAATACCACTCTGAAATCTTCCCAGCCTCTGCGCCACTGTCATCTTTAGCAGGGCCCCAGGGTTCTTCATAGCGAGGCCTCCCTGTACCTCCAGGGGCATCCTGGCCCTCTTCCTCCAGCCTGGAGTGCCCTGCTTGCCACCTGCCCTGGTTGAAACCTTCCTCGTCTTTACTACCCCACTCAAGCCAGCCTCAGGACGCGTCACCACCTGTCCCCTTGTCTCTCTAGATCTTGGGAGGTTTGCCCGGGTTCGGGGCACACTCTGGCTGTCCCTCCGCCTGAAGTGTCTCCTGTGACCCTGAGGTGCCACAGTGAAGGCGTGCGGTGGTGTGTGCAGCAGATCAACCGTGGAGTGTGCAGCTCCCCTCTGCCTGCCCCCCCCCCGCCACAGTCACCTGCCCGGGCACTGCTCAGCGTGGGAGAGACAACAGACAAGGCTAAATGGCCCCAGGAAGGCCTGGCGATGCCACGCAGGCGCCGGACACACCTCCTGGACAGGAAAACATTTCCCTTCCTGTTAATAACAGTCATTAAGGGGCCGGTGCCCCACATGCTGCAGCTGGGGGCTGGGCTTGGGCCTGTCTGTGTGGCTCTCTCCCCCTGGGGCAGCACCCCAAGGCCAGCCCCAAGGTGGATCCACCTGTCTACCCTCCCATTGCCCAAGGGAGGGCAGCTGGTTCTCAGCCCTGGGGGCTGGATTTGATGTACATGCTGTTATTTTGGTGGTGCCAGGGTAACCAAGGATTGAACCCAGGGGCATTCTACCTCCGAGCAACACCCCCAGCCCTTTTATTTCCTTGTATTTATTTATTGTCATATTGGGGATGGAACCCAGAGGCATTCTACCTTTGAGCTACACCTGCAGCCTGATTTTTTTTTTTCTTATTATTTGGAAACAGGGTCTTGCTAGGTTGATGAGAGTCTCACTACTTGCTGAGGCTGTCCTTGAACCTGCCATCCTCTTGTCTCAGCCTTCCAAGTACTGGGATTACAGGCGTGCGCCACCATGCCCCACTCTCTTTTATTTTTTTGTTTTGAAACAGGGACTCACTAGGTTCCTGAGAGTCTTGCTAAGTCGCTAAGGCTGGCCTCAAACCCGCAATCCTCCTGTCTCAGCCTCCCAAGTACTGGGATAACAGGTATGTGTCACCACACCTGGCTACACACTGTTAATTACCAGGAGGATGTCAGGGGTTCATGGGACCCTTTTCCCTTCAACTCAGTCTTCCCACCCCTGCTCCCCTCCACTGAGCTCTCTGTGCACACACCCAGTACCACAGTCCGGAGTTGGACCCAAGGGCTCCCACTGCCTAGACACTCAGCATACAAACAGATCTGCACACAGACATGCATGCACAGACACACACGATGGTGTGCCGACAGATACTTAAAGAGCCAAGCAGTGCGCCTGTAATCCCAGTACTTGGGAGGCTGAGACAGGAGGATCGCATGTTCAAAGACAGGCTCAGCAACTTGGCGAGACCCTGTTTCAGAATTTAAAAAAATAAGCCGGAGCCGGGCGTGGTGGCGCACGCTTGTAATCCCAGCATTCGGGAGGCTGAGACCGGAGGATCCAGGTTCGCGGCCAGCCTCAGCTACCTAGTGAGGCCCTCCTCAACTTAGTGAGACTCGGTTTCAAAATAAAGAATAAAAAAAAATAGGGCTGGAGGTATAGCTCGGAGGTAGAATGCCCCTGAGTTCAATCCCCAGTAACGCAAAAAATAAAAAAAATAAAAAAAATAAGCCGGGTGTGGTGGTGCATGCCTGTAAGCCCAGGACTTAGGAGGCTGAGACAGGAAGAATTGCATGTTCAAGGACACCTTCAACAAGTAGTAAGACTCATCAACTTAGCGAGACCCTGTTTCAAAATAAAAATGAAAAAATAGGGCTGGGAGTGTAGCTGGGGAGGTAGAATGCCCCTGGGGTCAATCCCCAGCAAAACACACACACACACCACAGAGTAAATAAATAAAAATAGGGCTGGGGGTGTAGCTCAGAGGTAGAATGCCCCTGGGCTCAGTCCCCAGTACCACAGTAAATAAATAAATACCCAAGCAGGTACATAAATGTCACAGACAGTATGTATGTACACATATACACAAAGGTACAGTTATGTATTGGCATATGTATATATACTTAGTTGAACCATACGAAATTACCAAGTTGGTAATTTTTTTTTTTTTTTTACTTACAAAATATGGAATCTAGTACAAACTTGGGCATGGAAGGAAATAGACAAAAACACAAAGCCAAATTTGTACACCCATGTTCAAGTAGCACTTTTGTGTGTGTGTGCTACTGCGGATTAAACCCTAGGGTATTCTACCTCTGAGCTACACACCAGCCCTATATTATTATTATTATTATTATTATTATTATTATTATTATTATTATTATTATTTTATTTTGAAACAGGGTCTCAGCCAGGCATGGTAACACACATTTGTAATCCTAGTACTTGAGAAGCTGAGACAGGAGGATCACAGATTCAAGAACAGCCTCAGCAAGTAGTGAGACTCTCATCAACCTAGGGAGACCCTGTTTCAAAATAAAAATAAAAGAGAGCTGGGTGTGGTGGCGCACGCTTGTAATCCCAGCATTCAGGAGGCTGAGACCGGAGGATCCGGGTTCGCGGCCAGCCTCAGCTACCTAGTGAGGCACTCTGCAACTTAGTGAGACCCTGTTTCCAAATAAAGAATAAAAAATAGGGCTGAGGGTATAGCTCGGAGGTAGAATGCCCCTGAGTTCAATCCCCAGTACCGCAAAAATAAATAAATAAATAAATAAATAAATAAATAAATAAATAAATAAAAGAGGGCTGGGGGTGTAGCTCGGAGGTAGAATGTTCCTGGGTTCAATCTCCAGCACAACAAAAACAAGAGCAAAACAAACAAAAAAAAGAAAACAAGAAACAGGGTCTGCTAAATTGCTGAGGCTGGCTTTGAACCTGCAATCCTCCTGTCTCAGCCTCCCAAGTACTGGGATTACAGGCCTGTGCCACCATGCCCAGCTACAATGGAATATTATTCAGGAAATTCTGACCCATGCTACAATGTGGCATTATGCTAAGTGAAATAAGCCAGTCACAAGAAGATAAATGATGTATAATCCCATGTAAATGAGGTTCCTAGAGTAATTAAAGTCATAGAGACAGAAAGTAGAGTGAATGGTGGTTGCCAGGGTTTGGGGTGGGGAGGGAGAAATGAGTTATTTTTTGTAGGTAGAGTCTTGGTTTTGCAAGATGAAAAGAGCCCTGGACTTGGATGGCAGAGGCAGCTGCACAACAGGATGAATGTACTTAATGCCACTGAAGTACACTAAAAAAATTAAATTTTGTGTATTTTAACACAATAAAAGTAATAAACGAGATACAGAGCCAAAAAGATATGGTGTGAAGTAGACTTATACATGCTAGGGATAAAGACAATTAACTCAGCAACACACAAACCTGCCTCCCTCGCTCCCTCCCCGGAGCCCTTCTCAGACCTAGATAAGGGCCTGGTTCTCCCCTTCAACAAATCTGCAGATAAAGCTCTAATGAGAGCCCTGCCACCTCTGCTACCCACCCCGCTCCGCAGCTCATCATCCTCCCACAGCCTGGCCTTGTTTATCCACTCAGTAGCCTTTCTACCCCCAGGGAGGGCCTCCTTACAGGGCCAGGTACTCTGATTTCTGTACCTGCACCTGGCATGAGGTAGAAGCATTTTGGCTCCTGGCCTGCAGCTCTCCCATGTGCCCCCCAGGCCCACTTCCCAACCCCCCATGCCAGTTTCTGTTCTCATGAAAGAGCCTGTGCCCTGCATCTGATCCCAGAGCAGATAAACCAAGCACCATCAGTGCTGAGCACTGTGGCTCCTGCTCTCCCACCTCACGGACTCTCCGAAACAACCTTTTGAACTCTAACCATATAATACTCAGCCCTGAGTTGGGTGCGGTGGCACACACCTGTAATCCTAGTCACTCAGGAGCCTGAGGCAGGAGGATTGCAAGTTCAAGGCCAGCCAGAGCAACTTAGGGGAGACCCTGTCTTAAAATAAAAAATAAAAAGTACTAGGGATGTAGCTCAGAGGCAGAGCATTTGCCTATCATATGCAAGGCCCTTGGTTCAATCCCCAGTACAAAAACAAAAGTTTAGCCCCCAGGAGGGGAGGAAGGCTGGGGTCTGGCTCTCACCAGGCCAAGAGTATCCTTGGATTTGAGGGTTGGAAACGTGGCCACCTGGAACAGCGTGTGTCAGGGCTGGCTCTCAGACCACTTCTGTGCACCAGGGCACATGTTAAGGAGGCAAGATCCTACGCTGGGATTGGTGGCGCACACTTGTAATCCCAGTACTTGGGAGGCTGAGACCAAAGGATCCAGGTCCACAGCCAGCTTCAGCTACTTAGTAGTGAGGCCTTCTGCAGCTTGGTGAGACCCTGTTTCAAAATAAAGAATAAAAAATAGGGCTGGGGTGTAGCTTGGAGGTAGAATGCACCCGAGTTCAATCCCCAGTACCGAAAAAAAAAAAAAAAAAAAGAAGGCAAAGCTCAGGACCTCAGATCTGTCTCAGAATCTCAGGATGGGTGAGCCTGGGGGGCATGCGCTTGAACACTTCCCGGCCATTCTTGGGAGTCAGTGTGAGGGCTCCTACACCAGATCATTGGACAATGGATGGACTCAGCATCAGAGCGAGGGTGGGGCAGGGATCTGTGAGCACCACGGTGATGGTGGTGGAGAGTGGCAGGGTGATTATGAGAGCAGGGGGAGGCCTGAGTGGGGACAGCCAAGCGTTGATGTCCTTGGCAGTTCTGCATGACATTCCCTCGGCCTTTACTTGGGTCTTGCATGCATGCGAGCCAAGGCATGCAGTTCCCATGATAGAGCATTTGGGATTATGGCCAATCTCTAGATCAGTGTTTGGGTCAGTTAACATGAGTGGATTTGATCAAAATGTGTGGTCTGCGTGTCAGCCTGTCGTCTATGCAGCCAGTCAGCTGTCAGCTGTGTTTGTCTTTATCTGGGTGTCTTGGGTCATTCATCAAGTGTGAATACATGTGTGTGTGTGTGTGTGTGTGTGTGTGTGTGCGTGTCCCAACCTCCACAGGTTCCTAGAAGGAGAGGGTTGGAGCCTTGCTGGGGCCTGATGGGACAGGGAGACACTGCTGGAGAGAGGAAGGAGGCAGCCGTGTGTGCTGAACGCCTGGCATTCCCGCTTCCCGGCAGGCGAGTCCCAACAGCAGGCAGACAGGTGGGGCCGACCTGACAGGTTCCAGAGGCCAGGGGCAATGGGGCGGAGCGTGGCTCTGACTTAGGGTGTAATGGGCTGGGGGTGCTGCCACACACCGGGCAGGCAGTGCTTCTGCCGGCATCTTCCTGCCGCAGCCAGCCCAGGTGCAGGCCATGGAGCCTGGTGGCGGGTGAGGTCGTCCGGTGGGCAGGCATGTTCGGGGGCCTGGGGCCTGGAGGAGCCCAGGGCATGGCGGGATCCCTGCGGGGCCGGGTGGAGGAGCTGAAGCGACCTTGGTGGCGGGATAGCTTGCCCCTGGTGCTGCAGCACAGCGAGGCTGCCCGGCTGGCGGCTGACGCCCTCCTGGGGCGGGGCGAGGCTGCCTACCTGCGGGTCATCTCCGAGGAGCGGGAGCTGCCCTTCCTGAGCGCCCTGGACATGGACTACATGACCAGCCACGTCCGCGGGGGCCCGGAGCTCAGCGAGGCCCAGGGACCCGAGGCCTCGGGGCCCGACCGCCTCAGCATGCTCTCCGAAGTCACCTCAGGCACCTACTTCCCCATGGCCTCGGATGTAGACCCCCCGGACCTGGACCTGGGCTGGCCTGAGATTCCACAGGCCACCGGCTTCAGCCCCACCCAGGCGGTGGTCCACTTCCAGAGGGACAAGGCCAAGAACATCAAGGACCTGCTGCGTTTCCTCTTCAGCCAGGCCCGTACGGTAAGGGCCTCATTTCTTCATTCATTTCACAGATGTGGGATTAGGTTCAGAGAGGGAAGGGGACCAGCCCAAGGCCACACAGCAACTTAGGGGCAGGATTGGGACCACAACTTCTGGCTTCCATTAGATCCCAAGCTACTAGAAGATGGGTGTGTATTTTATTTTCTTTGGTAGCCCCTTGGTGCTTAGGAATATTATGGATACAGACAGAACAGGGCATGGACTTCTGGGACTCCACCTGGCCCCTGAGCACGCCTGGCAAGTTGTGCATATTACAGGGAGGGGTCCTTAGGACATCTTTCTTGAGAGTCTATTGCCTTCATCAGATTCTCAAAAAGTTTGATCTCCAAACTATGAACCCAACCTTGGAGAACATCTGAGCCATCCCCCTGCCTTACAGAGGAAGAAGCTAAGGCCAGGGAGAGGCAGGGACTTGCTCAAGGAGGCCGTGAGGCTCAGGCCCTTGTTCCTGGCTGCACCTCGCCTCCTGTGCCCCGTTTCCAGCTGGACCTGGAGCAGGGTAGGGGACACTGGTGCATGGCAGGCACCGGAGAGCTGGGATTTACCTTAGCACCAAGGAGAGAGGAGTGAAGGCTGGGCTCAGGGCAGAGCAGGTGGAGGAGGCCGTGCGTGGGAAGGCTGCAGCCACAGCACAGTTAGCTTCACTCCTGGAGCCCTGGCCTCTACCTAGGGGCCCGGGGAATGGGCAGAAGGACCTTTAGCAGGACTTAAAGTCTGGTTAGAATCCTGCAGAGATCAGGAGTCAGGATGCCAGGCTCCACAGGTACCTCCAGAGCCTCACTGGCAAGCCTGCCTGTGCCCCAGGCAGGGGAGGGCCAGCCCGATTGGCATCAGGAACAGGGTTATTAATGAGGCTGTTGTCATCACCATCCCTCTTTGATCTTTCCTGTCTGTCCTTGTTCCCCCTACTGCTGACCAGGCCTGTGCTGTGGACGAGGCCATCCGCAGTGCCCTACCTGCTCACCCCCGCGTAGACACCCCCCTCCCACTCCTGACTCCCAGAGTGACCTTGGGAAGTACTTTCTTTCCCTGCAGCCCAACGTCCTCCTGTTAGGAATGCAGTGGGAAAGGCACATTTATGTGTGCTTCTGCTATAGGTAGGTCCAGCATTTTCACATTTAATTCCCTATAACTCAGAGACGCAGCTCTCATTATCTCCATTTAGCATTCAAAGAAGCTGAGGCTTCCAGGGTGAAGTGACTCACCCAAGGGCCTTTCTCTGAGAAGTAGCAGTCGGGGTTTGAATCCAGTTGTCTGGCTCAGAGCTGCAGTATTGGGCTCTGTGCCCTCCTGCCTCTTGGCCCTGCCTGGTAGAGGAGAATCTAATAACAGATACATGCAGTGGGAAGAAGGAACAACTGGAGGTTGGAGGGGGACAGGGGGTTTCGGGGGCCTCTCTCAGGCAGCCCTTTATAGGGGGGGGCACAAGTCCCAGCCCTCAAGTGAGACAAAAACTGTTTTCCTTGGTATGGGTGGAATTGAGGGAAGCTGTGAATATAGAGTGCCACATCCTACCTTTGCAGGGCCACAGAGAAATGGAGGCAGGCTTGGAAATGGGCACTGAGGACCCCAGCAACTGGCTTGCAGCTCTCTCCCTCGAGAGGGGAGCCACAGACAGACTGTCTTTGGGCCAGAGCCAGGACTGGAGCTAGTGTGGAGGGTGTGGGAACTAGCTTGGGAACCAGGGTTTGGGGTCTGTTTTGAGTCCTGCCTTCTCTGGGCCTCAGCATAGAGTGGGGCATCTTTGAAAATCTGATGACAGATGAACTCTGTACACAGAAAAAGGCACACAAAGACGTCTTTTCTTTATTTTTCTTTTTTTTTTTTTTTTGTGGTACTGAGGATTGAACTCAGGGGCATTCTACCTCTGAGCTACGCCCCCACCCCTTTTTAATTTTTTTTTTTCGGTACTGGGGATTAAACCCAAAGGCATTCTACCTCCGAGTTACACCCCAGTCCTAACAGGGTCTCACTAAGTTGCAGAGGGCCTCACTAAGTAGCTGAGGCTGGCTGCAAACCCGGATCCTCCAGTCTCAGCCTCCCAAGTACTGGGATTATAAGCATGCGCCACCACACCCAGCTTTTAAATTTTTTTTTTTTTTTTTTTTTTTTGGAAACAGGTTCTCACTAGGTTGCTGAGAATCTTGCTAATTTACTGAGGCTGGCCTTGAACCTGTGATCCTCTTTTCACAGTCTTCCAAATTCTGGGATTATAGGCATGTACTATCATGCTTGGCTCACACAAAGACTTTCAAACAGCCAGGGTTTCAAGATAGCCAAATCTCCCTGCCCCCAAGTTAAGAACCCTGAGGTAGGCATTGTTAAAAGCCAGTCTCCTTCTGATGTTCTTGCAGCTCTGATGGCTTCCTGGTTTCCAGTCCCATCCTCTCTTCCTGGGAACTTCTCCAGGGCCTGCCCGGGCAGGGCTGAACTCCTCTCCTTCCTGCAGGTGGTGGCTGTGGTGATGGACATATTCACTGACATGGAGCTCCTGTGTGACCTCATGGAGACCTCGAGCCGGCGTGGCGTCCCCGTCTACCTGCTCCTGGCCCAGGAGCACCTGAGGCACTTCCTGGAGATGTGCTATAAGATGGACCTGAATGGGGGGCACCTGCCGGTCAGTGTGGACCAAGGGCAGCAACCAGGAGTGGGGCGGGGAGGCGAGAGGGCAGAAGAGCCAGTGGTGGTTAGTGAGCACAGGGGAGTTATGGGAGTGGGGGACTGGGTTCCCTCAGCTGTTCAGGGTCAGACACCCCTTGGGGCAGAGATATGGGATATGGCTTTAGTTTAGGTCACCCCCCCCCACACACACACACACAACCTCCTTTCACCCTTGGCTCAGAAAATACGTGTGCGGAGCACGTGCGGGGACACATACTGCAGCAAGGCTGGCCGCCGCTTCACCGGGCAGGCCCTGGAGAAGTTCATCATCATCGACTGTGAGCAAGTCGTGGTGGGCAGCTACAGGTGAGCGGGTGAAGGGGAGAGGGGCCTGGGGCTGTGCCATGGGCTGGCCAGGGCACGACGGATGGCCACTCTGACCTGTCCTGCATGCATGCACTCATGCATGCATCCAACACATATTGAGCACCTGCTGTATGCCAGGTTCTATGCAGGGCTTGGGCTAGCATGGGAGCAGGCCAGGCCCAGAGGAGTCCACTCTAATGGAAGGATTACTTTAATGCCCTTGGCATAGTTACAACTGCACATGGGAGGGATCTCACCCTTGGTCCACTTTACAGATGGGGAAGTTGAGGTCCTGAGGAGGGCAGCTGTGTGCCCAAGTCCTCTCTGTAGCTAAGGAGCGCTAGGACGAGGACGAGCAGACTCTGGAGTCAGAGCTCTGTCCCCTCACTTGAGGCGTGCTTCCCGGGTGATGACTTCTGCTAAGCCCCTGGGCCCTACACTTTGACACCCGATCCCAATCCCCTACCCCCAGCTTCACCTGGCTTTGCAGCCAGGCACACACCAGCATGGTGCTGCAGCTCCGGGGCCGCATTGTGGAAGACTTTGACCGGGAGTTCCGCTGCATGTATGCCGAGTCGCGGCCGGTGGAGGGCTTCTGCGGTGGTGAGGATCCGCTGTCTCCCCGGGCACCGCGTCCTCCCCCAGTGGCCTTGGCCTTTGGGCCTGGCATCCCAAGCCCCACAGGCTCCTTGCCCTCCAGCACCAGTCTCAGCAGCATCAAGTGCTCCCCTCTCATGGGCCGCTCCTCCTACCTCGCTCTACCAGGAGGCGGTGGCTGCAGTGACACGGGGATGGGGTCCTCGTCCCCAGGCCCTGCCCGCCGTGAAGCCAATGGCCAGCCCTCCCTGCATCGCCAGCTGTCAGACCCTAACTACAGCTGCCCTCCTGGGTCCTACAGGGTCAACCTGGGCAAGCTGGGGGCGACCCCATGGTCTCAGTCCTCCCCTGCCCTCAATCTCAGTGGCACCAGTCCCTTGACCCCGGCGGTGGGGTCACCTCTGCTCCCCTGTCCCCGTCCCCTCTTCCACTTCCCCCGAGGGGTTCGAGCGTTGTCCCGGCTCCCAGAGAATGGGCTTCCGGGAAGCCTGGAACCCAGCCTTCCACGAGGCCGCCGCATACCTGGCACAGTCCTAGAGACGGTGGAGGAGAAAAAGGCATCTCTGAGTCAGAGCCATGGCCAGCTGGACCTCCTTGTCCCTTTCCCCAGAGTGCGAGAAGCAGGAGGCCCTGATTCTGGGGTTACTCCCAACTCAGGCTCCCTTCGGCCTGGCGAGCAGGCCCCAGAGGACAGGAGGTTGTCCCTGAGCCAGAGCTACAGCCAGCTGGATCTCCTTTCCCAGGCCCAGGGTGCCGAGGGTGCCCCTGAGTCGGGGTCCCTCAGACCTGGTGACCCGGCACCAGAAGACAGGAGGCTGTCCCTAAACCAGAGCCATGGCCAAATAGACCTTCTGGTACAGTACCCCAAGGGCCCCAGGGTACCCCCTGAAGCCAACTCCTCAGCCAGGCCTGGCAAGCAGGGTCTAGATGAACGACGGCAGACCTTGGGCCACAGTCAACTGGACCTCATCACCAAGTTTGGCCCATTCCGGAGTGAGGGGCCTGGGCCCAGTGCCCTCCCAGGACCAAGCCCTGCTCGCATGGCTGGAGTGGGCTCTGGGGATGAGAAGCGGATGACCCTGGGCCACAGCAAGCTGGACCTCATCACTAAATATCATCAACTGCAGGGTGCCAGGCAGGGACCGGGGCCTGGCCTCCCTGGGGGCCCCACCGGCAGCCAGCACAATGGTAATAACAATGAACTGTTTGGGGATGAGAAGCGGATGACCTTGGGCCACAGCAAACTGGACCTCATCACGAAGCACAATAAGTCCAAGTTCAAGCTGCTTCGAAGTCGCTTTGAATCCTAGCTCTACTGCCAGCAGGGAGAGATCCTGCCTTCCTCCACTGACATTTGACTTGCTCAGGTCCCAGACCCTGGGCTGGAAGCCCAAAGCTGGGTCTTTATGGGAAGGGGAGGCCCAGGTCAGACACTCCCTGGGCTCAAGATTCCTATGCATACACACTCACACACACACACACACACACACACACACACACACACACACACGGAAATGGAACCCAGAGTTGCCTACTGTGTGTCAGTGTCTACTGATTACCACTGTGCTAGGCACTTCGCACCAGTTCTTCTTCTCACCCTTCCTTCTCACAACATCCTACAAGAAAGACATCTTGCTGGTATATAGTTATGAGACAGTAGATATTATCTACCCTTTTTATAAACATGTGAGCTGAAGTCCAGAGGGTTTGGAAGGCTTATTTGGAGGTAGGTCTGAGTAAATGACAGGTTAGTGACCTCTGCCTGATCTGTGTCCTCTAGCTCTAAAAACTGCATTTTCTGCTCAGAAGCAACACACATATACTCATATATATCATACAAATGAACAAAGACAGATATGGCTAGACCCTGCAACAGTGTTTCCCTGCACACAAAATACAAACACTACAGAGTTGCCCTAAATGCCTAGGCAATGACAAGGTACACACCCACAGACGGCGTACCATAGATGCATACAGTAGGTACACACAGGTCCATGTGATAAACCCAAACACTCCGATCTTTAGTTGCAGGTACTCAATAAATGTAAGCTGGCTAAATGAATGGTTACACAAAATACATACATTCAGCGCACACTGTAGAACCCCTCAGGCTCCACAACCCATAAATATGCACATGACCCAACCTTCCTCCCCCCACACACTCTAGTATCTGCTGGCACCTAAGCTATGTTCCCAGCCCTACACCAGGCATGTCATAGGGCTGACTGATAAATCAGGCTCAGACCCTAGGGGACAAGAATCAAAACCATAAACCACTGGAGAACAAGACAGGGCTGAATCAAGTGAAAGGCTAGTCAGCAAGAGGGAGCTAGATCATGTAGACTCTGGAAGGGTCAGTTTCTTAGAGCAGGCAGCACTGGGCCAGGTATTGAAGGTGGGGATAGATGGAAGAGAGTTAGAGGAATTCTTGGTAGAATGAGCCAAATGGAGAGAGGCCCAAGACAGGACTGAATGAGTGGGTCTGAGGTGAACTGGGGAGGACAAGTAGAGCAGGTGGATACCCAGACACACACACACACACACACACACGCACACACACGACATCTTGCTGAGTGTCTCTCTTGAAGCAACAAGTCATGCAACAGGCCTTTTTCCTGAGCGCACCACCTGACCACCTGCCTGGGAGAGTATATGTGATACAAATCAATAAAGACAGATATGGCTAGCCTAGTTTATCCTGAGGTGTGACAAATTGTAGAACTGCATGTTGGGGCTGGGAAAGGACAGCAGTCAGGCAGATTCCGGGAGGGGGCTGTCTTCTGGAGGACAGTGGATGGCCTGAGGAGGGTTGGAGGCAAGGGGTTCCAAGCCCCTTCTGCCCTCACTGTAACATTCTGAGAGATTCTGGGGCTTTTGTAGCTCCTATAAAATGTGGGCCAAGTTCCATAAGAGCAGGGACCTTGGCTGACACCACTATCCCAGGGACAGAAGGTGACTGCTGAGTAAGTGACAGAGCACGCGTGAGAGACAAATTGCAAAAGCCAGTCAGTCCTCACGTCCTCGCCCACCCTGGACCCTGTCCCCTCCGACATCTTCCTAAGACTGCTTCAGCCATCCTCCCCCTCTCTCCAATACCTCCTCCAGCCTGATTTCCTTCCTCTGCTTCTCCGGCTGCACCTCCTCTGGTCGCTTTGTAGTGGTATCATTTTTCCCTACCAGACACTCTCCTGCGTGACCTCATCCATTCCAGGCTTCGGCTCCAAATCTCATTCCTCTGCCCTACACTCTCGCTGGACTCATCATCGCCTTTCCCAAACCTGCCCTTCTTCCTCCGGCTTCATTTCAGCAAATCCCTCCACCATCAACCCATCTTCTTTGAGGCATCTCTGGTTCTTCCTCTTCTTCATGCCTCTCATCCGACCAGCCACAGGTCTTGGTCGACAGTCACTCCTAAGGAGCTCCAGAATGAATGAACCAACGAAGGCCCCCAAGCGTGCTGGGGGCGGGGCCCGGCGGGCCGGGAGTCGGGCCGTGTGCAACCATAGAGTCTCCCACGGGGTGGCGCTAGAGCGGCCGCATGCGTGGCTGGGCGCTCCGGGCTCTCCCGGAAGTCTCCCTGGGCCGAGGCGGAAGCGGAGAGGAGTTGTCGCGTGTGGAGATTGCGGCCGCTGGGTGAGCGGGTGTGGAGAGGGGCGGCAGGAGCCAGGTCTGGGGCCGGGGTCGGGAGAGACAGGGGCCGAGGATTAGGGCCCGAGAGCTTGGAGGGCCCGAGTGGGCGGGACCCGAGGTCTGCGGGGCCGAGAGGGGCGGGGTCGCGCCGGGCCCGGGAGGAGATCGCCGGCTCTGAGCTCTCGGTTGCACAGCCCCCAGGCCTCCCTCATGGCTGTCCGGGCGTCATTCGAGAACAACTGTGAGATCGGTTGCTTTGCCAAACTCACCAACACCTACTGCCTGGTGGCCATCGGAGGATCAGAGAACTTCTACAGGTGCGGCGGGAGCCCTGGGGCCGGCGGCGGGGAGGGACGTTGAGAATCGGAAGGTCCGGGGGAGTGAGGGCCCAGGCCCTAGTCCATGACCCGGAGCCCGTGTCCCTACAGTGTGTTCGAGGAAGACCTCGCCGATACCATCCCCGTGGTGCACGCGTCCATCGCCGGCTGCCGCATCATCGGGCGCATGTGTGTGGGTAAGGCAGGTGGAGGACGCCGAGGGAAAGAGTGGAGAAGCACCATGAATCATTAATCATACCCCTGGAGAGGACCCGGAGTGACCTAGGAATTTCCAGGCTTCCGTTCATTATCTCCATGGATTGTGAGATCTCTGAGGGCTGTGTGGGAATCATTCTTAAGTGTCAGCAGATCAAGGACAGCCTCTGGCAAAACCTTATCAAGAATAGTCGTAAGAAATAACATTAAGTGCTTTCACTCTTGTTCTCGTTTCATCTTCACAATGACATTGGAAGGTAGAAATTATTGTCTTAATTTGATTAATGAAGAAGCAGAGACTCAGAACCTGTGTGAGTCAACAAGCTCCACGCCTAGGGTGGAGGAGGATTTGGATGCCTTCTCTCTGTCACTGACTATGGGCAAGTTACTTCCTTGTTTCTGGAGAATCCATTTCTGCCTCTGTAAAATGATTGGCTAAGATTCTGGGTTGTCCCATTCAGATACAGTGTGTGTTACTGGGGATTGAGCCCAGGGGCATTCTATCTCTGAGCTACACCCCGGCCCTACTTTATTTTTTATTTTGAAACAGGGTCTCACTAAGTTGTAGAGGGCCTCATTAAGTAGCTGAGGCTGGCTGCGAACCTGCCATCCTTGTGTCTCAGCCTCCCAAACACTGGGATTACAAGTGTGGGAACATAGGGGCCTTCTACCTCTGGGCTACCCCCAGTCCTTTTTTTTTTTTTTTTTTTCTTTTGGCGGTACTAGGGATTGAACTCAGGGGCATTCTACCTCCGAGCTACACCTCCAGCCCTATTTTTTTTTTTTATTCTTTATTTTGAAACCGGGTCTCACTAAGTTGCGGAGTGCCTCACTAGGTAGCTGAGGCTGGCCTCGAACCCAGATCCTCCAGTCTCAGCCTCCCAAATGCTGGGAATACAAGCATGTGCCCCCACGCCCGGCTTTTTTTTTTTTTTTTTTTTAAAGAAGGTCTTGCTAAGCTTCTGAGGACCTCACTAAGTTGCTGAGGCTGGCTTTGGATCTGGGATCCAAAAGTACTGGGCATGTGCCACCACACCCAGCTCTCAGTTATGTTTAAATCTTCAATTCCAGGCTGGGCGTGGTGGCGCATCCTTGTAATCCCAGTACTTGGGAGGCTGAGACAGGAGGATCTGGGTTAGCAGCCAGCCTCAGCTACTTAGTGAGGCCCTCCGAAACTTAGTGAGACCTGTTTCAAAATAAAGAATAAAATAGGACTGGGGGTATAGCTCAGAGGTAGAATGCCCCTGGGTTCAATCCCCAGTACTGCAAAAAAAAAAAAAAATCTTCAATTCCAGCTAAGCATGGTGGTACACGCTTGTAATCCCAGTTCTTGGTAGGCTGAGACAGGAGGATTGCAGGTTTCAGGACAGCATCAGCAAGTAGTGATACTCTCATCAATCTAGTGAGACCCTGTTTCAAAACACAAAAGCCAGGTGTGGTGGTGCATGCTTGTAATCCCAGTACTTGGAAGGTTGAGACCCAAGAATCTGAGTTCTCGGCCAGCCTCAGCTAATTAGTGAGGCCCTCTGCAACGTAGTGAGACCCTGTTTCAAAATAAAGAATAAAAGATAGAGCTGGGGGTGTAGCTCTGAGGTAGAATGCCCCTGGGTTCAATCCCCAGTACCGCAAAAATACTACTAATAATAAACACAAATAAAGTAGGGCTGGGGGTGTAGCTTGGTGGTAGAATGCCCTTGGGCTCAATTCCCAGCACCACAAAAAAACAAAAAACAACAACAAAAAAAAGACAAAAACAAAAAACACTTAAATTCCTGTTATCATATCTGAGTAGCATACCTACTCCCTAAGTTTTCAGTACTGTTGACTGCCCATCAGTTTGTTTATTTGTTCTTGTATGTGTAGGGGGAGGGAGCACTGGGGATTGAACCCAGGGGCATTCTACCTCTGAGGTACACCCCAGCCTTTTCTATTTTTTGTTTGGAAATAGGGTCTCACTGGGTTACTGGAGAGTGTAGTTGTGTTGCTGAGGCTCTCCTCAAAACTGATCCTCCTGTCTCAGCCTCCTGAGTACTGGGATTATAGGTATACTCCACCACATCCAGCTTCTTAGTATTTTTTGATTCAGTTAAAACATCCTTATCTCAAAATAATAACAAAACACTGATTTTTAACCATGACCACAGGAATTGAAGCAAATTCTGACAAAACAGAGAATTTAGTCTAGCTGTTGGTATTTTTTTCTGGGTTTTTTTGTTTGTTTTTGTGGTTCTGGGGGTTGAACCCGGGGCATTTTACCTCTGAGTTACACCCCCAGTCCTATTTTTTTTTTTTTATTTTGAAACAGGGTCTCACTAAGTTGTAGAGGGCCTCACTAAGTTGTTGAGGCTGGCCATGAACTTGAGATCCTCCTGTCTCACCCTCCAGATTACTGAGATTACAAATGTGTGCCACCAAGCCTGGCTTTGTTGAGGTGTTTTGTTTTGTGATGCTGGGGATTGAACCCAGGGGTGTTTTACCTCTGAGCTACATCCCCAGCCCTATTTTTTTTTTTTTTTTTTTTTGCAGTACTAGGGATTAAACTCAGGGGCATTCTACCTCCGAGCTATACCCCCAGCCCTATTTTTTGTTTTTATTCTTTATTTTGAAACAGGGTCTCACTAAGTTGCAGAGTGCTGCGAACCCAGATCCTCCTGTCTCAGCCTCCGAAATGCTGGAATTACAAACGTGCGCCACCACACCCGGCTCCCCCAGCCCTATTTTATTTTTTATTTTGAAATGGTCTCACTGGGTTACTGACAGTCTAAGTTGCTGAATCTGGTTTCAAATCTTCAATCATCCTGTCTCAGCCTCCCAAGTACTGAAATTACAAGTGTGTCCCACCATGCCTAGCTTTGTGTATTTTAATTAGAGTTACCCAGGAGTTCAGAGGATTAGAGTTGTAAACTCAGAGGGATAGACAGAGGTTTAGCCACAGTTGTCAGAACATAATTGTACTTTGTTCATTCTTGTTGCTTTATAGTATGTATAAATATACAATAGTGTATTCCTCTAACAATAGTAGGCATTTGGGCAGTTTTTTATTTGGTTTATTAGGAATAGTAATAGACTCAGTAATAGTTTATTATAGTAATGGTCTATAGTAATAGGAACATATACATATTTATATTGGATATATATTATCTGGAAGTAGAATGGCAGAGTCAGAGTTTACGTGACTATTCAGTGTGGTAGATGATGCCAGATAATTTTCTGAAGTGGTTGACCAATTTACACATCCATCAGCTTATGAAAACTTAAGTTTCTCCACGTCTTTGCCAACATTTGGTATTGATAGTCTTTTTAAAATTTTAGCCATCTTGGTAGGTGTGTGGTATTAGCTGAATTTTTTGTCTCCCTGGTGCTGGGAGTCAAATCTGGGGCTATATGCATGCTAGGCGAGAACTCTTCATTGAGTTTCAGCCCCAGCCCAGCTGAATTTTTAGTAGCAAAATGTACAACTAATGCCAAGGGCCTTTCTTGCTAGTCCTGCTTCCCCTAATAGATGATGGTGAAGTGGGCTGTCTTGGATGATGTATGGATCACTGGGTTGGGGGCTGGAGTCAGACTAAAGCCATCCTAGGAAAGCTAATGGGGCTGGGTTGTGTCAGCCGAGAAGCATATGTGCAGGTGCAGTGGGAGTTGGGAGGTCCAGCGAAGTGAGGCCCAGGTATTCATGGTTTTTCCAATTCGGTTCTTTCCAGGGAACAGGCATGGACTTCTGTTGCCCAACAACACCACTGACCAGGAACTGCAGCACATCCGCAACTGCCTCCCTGACTCAGTGCAGATCCGGCGGGTGGAGGAGCGACTCTCCGCCCTGGGCAATGTTACCACCTGCAATGACTATGTGGCCTTGGTCCATCCAGACCTGGACCGGGTAGGCAGCCCAGCTTGTCCCAGGAATCACAGGTCCAGTGTAGTCAGTGGTTAGCCACTGTTCTTGCCCCGTAATTAGGAATTAGGGGTATCACTGTGGTTTCTTACATCTTGGGTTCTCTCTCTTTTTTTTTTTTTTGAGGTACTAGGAATGGAATCCAGGGGCATTCTGCCTATGAGCTACACCCTTGGTCCTATTTTTAATTCTTTATTTTGAAACAGGGTCTCACTAAGTTGCCGAGGGCCTCAATAAGTAGCTGAGGCTGTCCTCGTACCTGCAGTCCTCCTGTCTCAGCCTCCCAAGTACTGGGATTACAAGCATGCGCCACCACACCTGGTGAGCTCTCAAATTTCAGGTACTCATAGGAATAGTAATAATAGAGCCCTTCCATGGTGTGGTCAACATTAGAATCTGAGTAAGGCATTAGTCTTTCAGGGTCAAGAATATTGGCCCATCTAGTCTTGCAGCCTGGGCTAGGATATATGATGGACAGTTGAACTTGAGTGTGGGCTGGAGGGAGGAAGAAGACATGGAGACAAGCCCCCAGTGATTGGGCGTGCCTGGGTGTTAGGGGCTCCAGAGCTGGCCTAGATTCTGCTCTTAAGTTCTATGCTCTGTGAGTAAGGCTTCCATGTGCAGCTATATAGAGAAATGATAGGCTCAGGGAACTAAGGCTAGGAGAGCCCTTGGTTCTTTGGCCTAAAGTTCTAGACCTGACCACATACCTTTGGCTGACAGGAGACAGAAGAAATCCTGGCTGATGTGCTCAAGGTTGAAGTCTTCAGACAGACAGTGGCTGACCAGGTGCTAGTAGGAAGCTATTGTGTCTTCAGCAATCAAGGAGGACTAGTGCATCCCAAGACTTCAATTGAAGACCAGGATGAGCTTTCCTCTCTTCTTCAGGTCCCCCTTGTGGTAAGCATGCCTGCCCTCTGACCCTGTCTCCTTTTGAGGCAGATCCCTTTGCCTAGTGTTCAGAAATCTGAGTCATTACCTGCCCTAGTTTGAGATTGGGGCTGTCAGGAAACAGACTTCAGGAAGAGTCCTCTCTGGGGAAGGGAGAAGCTTTGGCGGTTGGTCCCATGACTTATACGGAACCCATCCATGGTAGGCAGGCACTGTGAACCGAGGCAGTGAGGTGATTGCCGCTGGGATGGTGGTGAATGATTGGTGTGCCTTCTGTGGCCTGGACACAACCAGCACGGAGCTGTCGGTGGTGGAGAGTATCTTCAAGCTGAATGCAGCCCAGCAAAGCACTATCGCCACCAGCATGCGGGATTCTCTCATCGAGAGGTATCTGGGGCAGAGCGGGCTTCACTTTGCCTTTGAGGGAAGGAGCAGACGATGCCACCTAGAATGGGAACCAGGTTGTGTTTGCATTGGTAGGTTCTCCTCAAGTGTGGGAGTGTATCTGCACACTGCTGAGTAGTCACAGGATGTAGGATATAGCTGGCAAACGCTTATTTGGAAACAGGGTCTCGCTAGGTTGATGAGAGTCTCACTATTTGCTGAAGTTGGCCTTGAACCTGCGATCCTCCTGTCTTAGCCTCCCAAGTACAGGGATTACAGGCGTGCGCCACCACACCTGGCCATAATCCTTATCTTTTAAGGCAGACCTACCCTGTGGCTCAGTTTATGCTGAGCATGTTGTTTTGCAGTTTGTATTTGCCTATGTGTCAGTGTTTTCAACCAGTGGCCCAGGACCTGAGACAGAAAAGAGCTCTTGGCTTGGGAAGGTGGGAAGGAGGTTACTCTTTTTTTTTTTTTTTTTTTTTGGTGGTACTTGAGATTGAACCCAAAGGCATTCTACCTCTGTGCTGTACTCCCAGCCCTATTTTTTATTCTTTATTTTGAAACGGGGTCTCACTAAGTTGCAGAGGACCTTCCTAAGCACCTGAGTGAAGCTGGCTTGCAAACATGTGATCCTCCTGTCTCAGCCTCCCAAGTACTGGGATTATAGGCATGCACCACCGTGCCCAGCTGTGGGAAAGTTGCTCTTAATCACTGAGGAGACTCCAGATGCCTGAGAGAACTCTTGGGCTGGTTTGGTGTGAGTAGTGCATCAAAATCACAATCTGGATTTTTGTGGGCAAACAAAAGTTCAGCCTGGCGGTGGTGGTACACACCTGTAATCCCAGCACTTGGGAGGCTGACATAGGAGGATCACAGGTTCAAGGTGAGCACATGGTAACTTAGGTTGACCTTATTTCAAAGTAAAAAATAAAATAATGCTGGGGGTGTAGCTCAGAGATAGAACACTCTGGTTCCAAGCTTTCGTGCCACAAAAAAACATACATAAAAACAAAACAAATAAAAAATGGGGCTGTGACCTGGAGATTCTGAGGTGTGAGGTTTAATCTCTTTTTTTTTTTTTTTTTTTTTTTGCGGTATTAGGGATGGAACCCAGGGGCATTCTACCTCCAAGCTACACCCCCAGTCCTATTTTTTATTCTTTATTTTGAAACAGGGTCTCACTGAGTTGCTGAGACCCTCACTAAGTAGCTGACCACAAACCCAGATTCTCCAGTCTCAGCCTCCCAAGTACGGGGATTACAAGCGTGCGCCACCACGCCCGGCTTTAATCTCTTTTCTGGAAGAGCAGCAGGTGCTAGGTAGTTCAGCTTCCCTCTTTCTTCCCCCATCGAAGACCTTTCTCAAAGCAGGTTGCAGGCCAGCCATAGCAACTTAGTGAGACCCTTAACTTAGGTAAGACCCTGTTTCAAAATAAAAGGGCTGGGGTATAGCTTGAAGGTAGACTGTCCCTGGGTTCAATTCCCAGTACCAAAAGAAGAAAAGGAAACGATATGGTTATTGGGCAGGTGTGGTGGTACATGCCATTAAACCTGGTACTTGGGAAGCTAAGGCTTGCCTCAGCAACTTAGCAAGTCCCTGTTTCAATTTAGGGCTGGGGGTGTAGCTCAGAGGTAGAATGCTCCTGGGTTCAATCCCCAGTAACCCCCCACACACACACACAGAAGAAAGGAAGGGAAAAAGAAGATATGGGTAGCCAGGTGTGGTGGTACACGTCTGTAATCCCAATACTTGGGTGGCTGACACAGGAGAATTGCAGGTTCAATGACAGCCTCAGCAACCTAGGGAGATTCTGTTTCAAAATAATTAAATAAAGTAGGACTAGGTGTGTAGATTGGAGGTAGATCCCTGGATTCAATCCCCAGTACCCCCCCCCCCCCACACACACACAAAAGGGGTGGGGAAGGGAGGGAAGGAAGGGTATTGGACGGAAGAGAGCACACTCATTAGACATCTTTGGTTTTTGGACACATTTCATTTGAGGTGCCCATGAGCCCTTGTGATGCAGATGCCCAGTACGTGGTAAGAAATATGTGCTTCAGTAAGAATATTTCCACTTAGCCGGGCGTGGTGGCGCACGCTTGTAATCCCAGCATTCGGGAGGCTGAGACCGGAGGATCCAGGTTCGCGGCTAGCCTCAGCTACATAGTGAGGTACTCTGCAACTTAGTGAGACTCGGTTTCAAAATAAAGAATAAAAAATAGGCCAGGGGTATAGCTCGGAGGTAGAAGGCCCCTGAGTTCAATCCCCAGTACCGCAAAAAAAAAAAAAAAAAAAAAAAAGAATATTTCCACTTAATCCAGCCCTGCTGCTGGGGGAAGTGTGGTCTGGACACATTCTTTCCTCTAATTGAACCTCCTTGCCCCCTCTCTAGTGTTCTGAGGCCCTTGCTTATGATCAGTAACTGAACAAATTGTTGAGCAAGTTGGCCTACCCACTGAGTGGGGAAAGAATGACTTTTAGTCTGAAAAGAATCACTTTAAGTCTGAAAAGAATTTTTAGTCTTAAAAAGAATTGTTTTAGTACTGAGAGTTCTATACTGGATTGTGACAGGGGAATACAAGTGCAACTTGGATGGGTTGGGTGGTTCTGAGAGTGGCTCTTCAGGGCTGAGCTAGAACAAAGGTCCAGGGGTGGGGTGAGGCGTGCCCTGCCTAACAGCTGCTGACAGTGTTCTTTCTCTCTGCAGCCTCACCTGAGTCACCTTCCATGCTGTTCCATGGGCTTCTGCCTCTGGACTTCGGCTCCTTTTCATGCCTCACCTAGTGTATACCAGATGCTGGCAAGGAGTTGTGGCAGAGAGCTCACTGGAACTGAGTGGATGGGCGCCCCACCCTCCACTTGGACCGTCTCCTGAATCTTTTGTTACTGCAAAAAACCTGCTGTGTCATGCTGGCTTCTAGATGAGTGTTCTGCTGTCCTGTACAACTCCATTAAAGGGAAACGCTTTGAGCCATTCTTTTTTCCTTTGTGGTGCTAGGGATTGAACCCAGGCCTGGCACATTCTCTACCACTGAGCTACGTCCCCAGCCCTCTCCCGCCTTTCCGAAGGTGCTGTTTGGGGACCTCGACCCATGCATTCTCGTTCCCCAAATTGTTCCAGGGTCCTGGGAAGGTTGGGTGGGATGGAAGCACACACAGCCCTCTCCCTCATATGCATGTGGGGCTCTGTCCCAGAGCAAGAAGCAGCCGCACTCTGCTGAAATTCTTACACTTTTAACGGTACTTATGCCATGGTCTTCAGAGGATGAGAATCTACTGCCTCTTCCGGGTGGCGCGGTTGAGAGCCAATGCCTTGGGGCGGGGGTTTCAGGTGGTTTGGGTGGGCAGCGCCGCCAGTTCTGGAAGACGTGGGGGGCGGGGCCTCGGTCCTGGAACGGGATTGGTCGACACGGTTTCCGCCCCGGTGTTCTTGCTTCCGCTCGGGCAGCCAGAGGGCGGAGACGTGCTGACGTCCTGTGGCAAGGCCAGAGGTGTCCTGCCAGCGACCATCCCACCATCCCGGGTGCAGAGGTGAGGGCTGGCTGGCGGGAGGGACGGGGGGTGGGGCTGGGAACCGACCTGACGGGCCTCTTGTCCTGTAGACCATGGGTGCGCTGCTGAGCGGAGGCCAGGGCGTCCCCGAGCCCGAGCAGCCCCAACCCGCGGTGCCCGAGGGCCCGGAGCAGCTCGAGCCGGAGCCGGAGCCCGGCCCGTGGGGGCCACTGGACGACGTGCGCTTCCTCATCGCTTGCACCTCCTGGTACTGACCTGGTCTCCCGTCCTCCTTCCCTGCTCGGCCTGGCCCCATGTCTTACAATACCACCCTGGTGCCGAGACAGCCGGAGAATCCGGAAAGGTCGCTCGCGATTGAAGGAAATCTGCAGTGCCGCCCCGGGGCAGCCCACCCCACCCCAAACTGGTTCACTCCCAGCTTGAGCCCAAACCCAGCTCTGTACACCTACCCACTCTCCAGTCGCGTCTATGTCCTGGGGCAGTCTCCTCTGAACCAGAACCAGGCCAGACCTGGTAAGACCATGAGGTTGCCAACCTTCCAGCCAGTCTGTCCCATATTACTGGAACTGAGCAGGTACCTGCGTCCCCGTTCATGGCACCTTGTCCCTTGACTTCAGAGAAGCCCTTGTCCCCGTCGCCTTCTCCATATTCCTAAGCGGATTGCTCACCACCCCCGTCGTGGAAAGGAAGAATGACTGATTGCTGGTTTGGCAGATGATGTATGGGGCAGTGCTGCGACATTCAAAAGCACCCTGTTCCTCCTGAAGCTTCTTAGGTACTCTTAGAACCTGGTTTTTGTTCCCACATCCCAGGCAAACGACACACTCTGTATTTCTGTTTTATTTATAAATGATTTAAAAAACATTATACAAAGGCTGATCAGTTTAAAATGTGACCGACACTGAAATGCTGTGATGTCCCCCAGGCTGAGGGGAAGCTGGGCTCTGTGACCCCCAGCACTTTGCCCCTCTCTGACTGCCCTGTCCTGGGGTGATGGACGAACAGATGACCGCAGGCAGGCAAGTCTGAGATTGGAAGCCTCTAGGCTGAGCCCTCTCTGGGCCTGGCCCCGCATCCTGCACTTCTGCAGCCTGGGCTGCCTGCTTCCATCTCCTGCTCTTTCTCAGCTGGCCTTGTAGTACTAGGAGCCAAGGAGGAGCCTTGGGGGGCCTAGAGCTTTCAATAAGTGAGAGCACCAACCTGAGGTGTGGAGAGCCACCAGGAGGGGGCAGCAGGAAGAGATGGATAGAGGAGACACTCAGACCCTGGAGGGGTCCACAGATGGGAACACAAGACCCAACTAGCCCCCTGGATGGCACGGCCAAGTAACAGAACCTCTCTGTGCTTCATCTGAGGGCACGGTGAGAGTTACCCTCGGCCTCCCAGGGCTTGCATGAGTTTCATGTGAGTGGACAGGTGTGAGCTAATAAAGTGCTTTGCAAAGTATAAAACACTGTACAAACCTATGAATCACTAGTATCTCTGCAGTTGTTCCCCGCCTGCCCCAGGGAGCCTGCCCTTGGCCAAAATGAGAAGAAACAGGATGATGATGATAGGGGCACAGTGGACCCACATAGGCGCCTCTGGGACAAGATATTTTACTCTAGACACTTCCCAGGGAATCAGGAGTCCCCGTCAGTGCTACAGGGTGAGCCAACCAAAGCCCAGAGGCCACAGGGTGGGGACAAGGCCCATGCAGGCTCAGAGGGCAGGGCTGGCATCTGAGACCCTGCCAGCACCCTGAAAACTGCCCGACACCTCTTTTTGGCTTTGGCAGAGAGCCAGTGGATATCACCGCTCCCATTGGTCTTGCCTAGGGCTCCTCAGTGACAAGTGGGGCTGCTTCTGCCAGGCTGGAGCAAGGCCAGCTGCGCCCTAGGAACTCCTACCAGGAGTGAAGGGTGGGTCTGAGAAGGTCAAAAAGGGAGGCCCCGAGGCTTGGGGCTGCTACCAGTTGGGGGTGCCCTTTTCCTAAGAGCAATGCAGGAAGATGGGCTCAGTGAGCTGGGCTGCCAGGGCCAAACTCGGGCATAAACACTGCTTCCAAACTGAGAGATTGTGTTGTCTCAGGATAACTGGGGTTTGGGCGCTGAAGGCTTCAGAAGGCTGTCCTGTGCTCCTTACCCCAAGGCCAAGATAGTGGGGACCCTGGAGCCATCTCTGCTTTACCTGACTAGTCAGGCTGAGGCCACAAGCCACAGGCTGGAGCAGGCTGGGGACAGAGTTAATGGAGGGGGAGTGGAGGATGTCACAAACTTGAACAGCCTCCAGAAATGGGATCAGCTCCTGCCCCAGCTCTTGAGCCTCCAGAGCAGGGCCCAGCTAGTGTTGCGATGTTAGAGTGGTCTTAGCAGCACCTTGTTCCTTATCGCCTGGGGGAGGGCCACCAAGCTGGTCTCATCACCAAGACAGTCACCTCTAATTCACCTAAAGCCTCAAGCAGCCTTTGCAAAATGGGACTTTAAACAGTAGTGACAGGACATTTAAATACTCACGACATGACAGCTGGGTCCATGTCAGACCCAGCTGGGCCACAGCCCTGCCTGCAGCATGTGACCCTAAGTTATGGGTCTCAGAGACCTGCCACATAGAGTAGGTCTCCTGAGGGATCTGCTGTTTGCCAGCAGGGGAACCCAGGCCCGTTACCCACTCTGTTGACAGCAGGGGTTCTGTAGCCTTGGAGGACAGTGAGGACATGGGGTTGGGGACATCTGACCAGCAGGTGTTGGCAGAAGGGGACTGGGACTAGTGGCATCTCCCAGATGGGGGATGAGAGCTAGTGCTGGCTTCCCACGGAGGGTGCTGGGTTCCAGCCAGGACTGAAGCTGTGGTGCCTTGTGGACGCCACTGGACGCAGTGACCACAGGGGCTCCTTTTGGCATGGACCTGTCTCCTGATGGGACCTGGTCTATTCCCTTGAGGAGAGAGTAGTCTGCCCAGGACAGAAGGCTGGCCATGTGGTGCCAGACACCCACCCTGGGGCACAACCCCCATCACTCCTTCCCCCTGCTCAGCTCAGGCCAATGCACCCGCCACTTCAGCTGTACGACCCTGGCCTAGGGCCCTGCTGGCCCCAGTGGGCAGTGGCCAGAGCTGCCCCTCACACCCTGGTGAGGAAGGGCCTGGCTGGCCGGACCAAGTGGATAGAGAGGGCTCCGGGCTGCTCACACCCACTCCTGGACCGGCCGCTTATAGTAGGTGACAGGCTGAGGGCCTGCCTTGTTCTTGAACTGGAAGATGGTGTAGACTAGCACCAGGATGCAGAGGGACAGGATGCAGGGGATGACCACGGCCACAGCATTCACAGAGCCCGGCATGTCATTGATGGTCACCATGATGTCCACATCGTCCTGGGGCAGCCGCCGCTCCTTGCGCCGCTCCACCTCCTGGTTACAGCCCATCCAGTCACGCAGGATGTTGCGTGGATAACCTGGCTCCACACTCAGTTTCTGGTTGTCAAACTTCCAGTAATCCCGGCCTTTGTAGAAGTAGGTGTAATCTGCAGAGATAGGGCCCAACATCAACATTCCCAGACACTTCCCAGTACCCGCTGCTGGGGGCCACTGTGAGGACACGGTGCTGCAGGGCTGTGCAGGGGGCAGTTCTGAAGGGGGGGGTGTGTTTTGGAACCGTGGAGGTAGTGGGAGTGCAGTGGTTGGCTGGATTGCAGAGTAAACAACACTGTGCAGAGGGCCACCCAGGACCTGGAGCAGCACACCTGTCAGCTCTAAGGTGCTGGGAAACCACTGTGAGGCTTTAAGTAGAGCTGGGACATGATTCAATAACCTAGAGAGAGCCAGGCATGGTGGCGCATGCTTGAAATCCCAGCATTTGGGAGGCTGAGACCGGAGGATCCGGGTTCGAGGCCAGCCTCAGCTACCTAGTGAGGCCCTCCGCAACTTAGTGAGACCCTGTTTCAAAATAAAGAATAAAAAATAGGGCTGGGGGTATAGCTCGGAGGTAGAATGCCCCTGAGTTCAATCCCCAGTACCGCAAAAAATAAATAAATAAAATAAAAAAATAACCTAGAGAGGACTGTTCTCAGCCTAGGAGATAGCCCTGTCATGCGGCGCCCATAGGTTCCTCACAAGGGTCAGATCAAGCCCCCAACTTAAGGCTTGGACAGCACTGTTTCCAAGGCCCCAGTCCAGCTCCTGCCTGTGACAAGGGAGGCAGGGAGCAAGGTTTCTACTCCCACTGACAGCAGACAACACCTCTCCACAGTTACGGATTTTTTTGGTTTGGCACTTTTTTTTGCAACATAAATGCAGAGGGTCTTTGGGACCCTTCAAGGGGAGAGGCTGGAAGGAAAGGAGGCACGTGGGCTGGGCAGCTCTGCCAGTCACCTAGGCAGCCACCTTGCTCCCAGCAACAGCCCTAGCTGCCCAGCCAGTCCGCAGACTCCAAGCAACTTGCTCAGACTCTCCTCATTGGCCAGCTTTGCACCTTGACTGGGACTTTCATTGGTCAAGATCCTTGATGTCACCTGTCTCTGAGCCTCCCCCAGAAAGGAGGTCACGTGTGTAGAGCATTACATACACAGACAGCCAACAAACAGCAGCTCTGCCCTGTGACCGTGACCGTCGGCTTTCCAAGAAGCAGTGCCTCCGTGGAGAACCCTTCCTGATGACGGCCTCTAACGTGGTGTGTTCTGCCTGGTTGCTGGCTCACAACGTTTATTCCCCTTCTAGCTTTTGTTGCCACCTTATTTGTTGTTTGCCACTAGACTGGGGGCTGCGCAAGTTTTGTCCACTGCTCTCTCCCCTGTTTCTCTCAGTAATTATCATGGAGTGAATGAATGAATCCTGTCATTGTACATAAACTGAAACACACCAACAAGATGATGATGGTGGTGGTGATGGTGATGGCAGGTACGGTTTATATAGTATAGGCCATGTGCTAGGTATTATGCTAAGTACCCTGTATAATTTATCTCATTTAATCTTCACAAAGCCGTTTGGTTGTGCACTCCTGTAATCGCAGTACTTTGGAGGCTGAGATAGGAGGATCACAGGTTCAGGGACAGCTTCAGAAAGTAGTAAGACTCTCATCAACTTAGTGAGACCTCGTTTCAAAAATAAAAAATAAGCCAGGCATGGTAGTGCATGCCTGTAATCCCAGTACTTGGGAGGCTGAGACAGGAGGATGGCAGGTTTGCAGCCAGCTCCAGCAATTTAGTGAGGCCCTCTGCAACTTAGTGAGACCTATTTCAAAATAAAAGAATAAAATAGGGCTAGGGGTGTAGCTCAGATGTAGAATGCCCCTGGGTTCCTTTTCCAGTACCACAAAGCGCGTGCGCGCACACACACGCATATACACACACACACACACACACACACACACACACACACACACAAACAAACAAAAAAACATGGTACCACGGTGATGCATTTCTGTAATCCCAGTACTTTGGAGGCTGAGACAGGAGGATTACAGGTTCAAGGCCAGCCTTAACAACTTAGTGAGATAGTAACCCAGCAAGACCCTGTTTTAAAACAAAAATTAGCTGGGCGTGGTGGCGCACGCTTGTAATCCCAGCATTCGGGAGGCTGAGACCGGAGGATCCGGGTTCGAGGCCAGCCTCAGCTACTAGTGAGGCACTCTGCAACTTAGTGAGACTCAGTTTCAAAATAAAGAATAAAAAATAAGGCTGGGGGTGTAGCTCGGAGGTAGAATGCCCTGAGTTCAATCCCCAGTACTGAAAAAAAAAAAAAATTAAAAAGAGCTGAGAGTGTAGCTCAGAGGTAGAATGCCCCTGGGTTCAATCCCTACTACCATACATACACATAAGAGTATCATTATTATCCTCATTTTATAGATGAGGTGACTGAGAAAACTTACATGATTTTTCCAAATTTATAGAAAGTGGTAAGCCGGGCGTGGTGGCGCACGCTTGTAATCCCAGCATTCGGGAGGCTGAGACCGGAGGATCCGGGTTCGCGGCCAGCCTCAGCTACCTAGTGAGGCACTCCGCAACTTAGTGAGACTCGGTTTCAAAATAAAGAATAAAAAATGGGGCTGGGGGTATAGCTCGGAGGTAGAATGCCCCTGAGTTCAATCCCCA
>PVLC010012257.1:0-44781 GCA_004027655.1 Graphiurus murinus
GGAGGAGGCGGCGGCCAGTAAGAAAAACTTCAGGCCTTTTGTTCAATGGTTGTGGATGTGAACAAAGCAACATACAGCCCTGGCTACTGCTGGCCACCTTCTTATGAACGCAAGGAAATCTAGGGAGAGTAAGGCACACCAAGATCACCGTGTCTGCAACTTTAAAAATGTGCCATTTAAAGCCAGGCGTGGTGGCACACGCCTGTAATCCCAGTATTTGGGAGGCTGAAACCGGAGGATCTGGGTTCTCAGCCAGCCTTGGCTACCTAGTGAGGCCCTCTGCAACTTAGTGAGACCCTGTTTCAAAATAAAGGATAAAAAAATAGGGCTGGGGGTATAACTCAGAGGTAGAATACCCCTGAGTTCAATCCCCAGTACCGAAAAAAAAAAAAAAGTGCCATTTATCAATTATTAAGCCAATGCATTGTCTTTATTGTTTAAGTCAATTTGGGCTCTGTTATCCAAAGCATCATGATATCTCCCTACATCTACTTTGTAGTCTGACCTTTTCCCAGGCTCTTAGGATATATAAATCACTGTTCTCAGATTCTATACACTGTCCCCCAACATACCTCACCCATTCCTATCTCCATATTTGTGTGTCATTCCCATTCCTAAAATGATCTTTCCTTATTCTCTCTGTCTGGTCTCCTAGACCCAGGCTGGAGGCCTAATCCCTGAGGTCAGACGTCCAGGATTAGTTTGCTTGTCTCGTCTGAGTTCTGACCTGAAGTATATTATTGATAACTAGTTGTCATCTATATGCTATCTTCTATTCTTAGTTATCCTTGATGCATGCATAGTCTCAATCTGGGATTTTGCAATGCCATGCCAATGGTATGTTTTGCAATTAGCAGAAAATCAAAAAATCTCAATTGGGCAAATTTAAAATGTGACTGAGACCTCCTGATCACCAACAGCCATTCCCTCATAATTCACCTGGCAATGTACAGGATAGAAAATAACTGCAGATGCAACATATTTCAACATCACCCAAGTGGCCACGCTCTTACCATATTTTACAACCAGACTGGCAGTAACAGCTGAACGAGGAGCAAAAATTTATCAGGCTACTTTCCCATCTGCAGATTGCTGAAGCCTTTCCAGTGAAGATGCAGACTAACTCAGTGTGTTCTAAAAAGTAAAGATCCACAGCTTTCCAACATCTGTATAGAATCATCTTGGAGCAACAATAGAATGAAGAATATGAAGGAAACAAAACCCACAGCCACGGCATTCGCAGAACAACAGGCTCCAACCTCCTCCAAAGCCTTTTCTCCCCTTTCATACTTTAAGTCCTTTAGAGCACTCTGTGGGTACACTTGTAAAAGTAAGTAAGGGACGTGAAATAATGAGGTTGGGATTTATCCCCATTGCAGAAATGGGCAGTAGATAGGAGTAAGTTGAGGAGTCACTTTGGGACCCAGTACCTTTTTTTGGTAAAGATGACAAAGACCTGGGAATAAGGAAAGTAAACGTATGTAGGATGTGTGTGTGTGTGTGTGTGTGTGTGTGTGTGTGTGTGTGTATTCACATACAAGCAGCCAAAAGAGCAATGTAGCCATAGGATTGATATTATCCTGACTACTCAAGGTCCAATATCCCTTTGTATGTGTGGCAGAACAGGTCACCCAGTTGCACAAAGATCTTGATGTACTAGTTAGGGTCTGTACGTTCACTGTATTTGAACATATTTTTCAATGACTTGGAGAAATGAAAGGGCTGCCTGACAAAATTTAGAATACCACTATGAATAATCTATAAAGCAAACACATATAAACCTGACAAGACTGTGAGCTTATTAACCTTTAATCTTCCTCTCATAAAGAACAGTAGGTTTTTCAGCTGGGAGTGGTGGCACATGCCTATGATTCCAGTATTCAGGAGGCTAAGACAGGAGGATCACAGGTTCAAGGCCAGCCTCAGCAACTTAATGCAACCCTGTTTCAAAATTAAAAATGTAAGAGGACTGGGGCAGGGTGGGGGGAGCTCCTAGGCAGAACTCCTTAGCACCAAAAAAAAAGTAGGTTTTCTGAAGAGTGGCCAGATTCAGTCTTTGATACTGTTTCTTGATACATTCTTCCTTAATTAATACTATCCTTTCTCCACATCCTAAATAGGATCTGAAGAGGGTCACAGTCTGACTTAAGCAGCTTGTAAACAAACTGCAGTTTTACAGACCCAGTACCCAGTTGCAATGCTGCCCATCTTTTCACGGCCTCTGCATATCTCACTCCTTGGTGCTTAGTCCTCCTCGGTACTAAGTCCTCTGTGGTGCTCTAGTCTGTAAAAGTTCTCAAAGGTGAGCTTTGCCATTAGCCACGTGTCTGCTAGAAAAGCTCCTGTACTCTAAAGGACTCTGCCTTGGCCATGTGGCCAGTCACCAAACTGGTTTGACCTTCTATCCATGCTGGTCATGTTGCCAAGACGGCCTCAGTGCTACTCAGACTCTCACTCTTCATGCTAAAAGCAGCCCTCTAGCCTGCCCTGTGTCTAGGCAGAAAGAATAAACCTTCCCATAGAGTTATGCTAGGAAGACTGTTTCTTAAGCAAATAGTCTAGAATGCCTCCTCCCTTTCTGCTTCTCTTTTCAAAAACATCTTGGCAGTTCACAACTATGGAGTGAGAAATGAAATACCAAAATTAATATGGCAAAAGCAGAAGCTGAATCCAAACAGCTGCTATTCAATCAGTAGAAAAATCTACCACAAAATCTCCACCCAAACTTTTCAGTCCATTTCAGGAACCCAGCACAGGCAGATCAGCCCAGCACCAGCTTACCTGTCTGGCTTCTTCTTAAAGAAAAAAGTCCCAAGCAAGAATTATTCCAGTAAAGCCAAACGGTTTGCAGCTTCTCTTGTCATCAACACATTAGAAAAGAGTCTCCTTCAAAAGTAGGAAGGGCTGAAATCACTGCTGCCCTCCCTCCTGCACTGTCTGCCAGGCAGGCCAGCCACACCATGTCAAAGCAGAGAACCTGTTCTCCTCTTGAGAGGCACAAACTGATGCTCCCACTGCATCAAGCTTGCAAACTTTCAGAATGTCCTGCATGTCTGGCTTAACTGCTTCCTAGAACCCACAGAGAACAGAAAGGGCATGAAGTCCAAAGCCCTGAGATGCAGAGACGTAGCCAGGTCCTCCCTGCAGTGCTCTTTTGGAATCACATGGGAACATGATTGGCATCAGTGTAGCATACAAACAGCCCCAACTTCAGGCTGAGAGTCCAGGTACCCATTCAGCAAGAGTTTACTGAATGTCCAGTCAGAACAAGGTCCTGCCTGCACACCAGCCAGTGCGCACAGAGCCATACGAAGTTCAGGCCTCTAGCCAAGGGAACAATTGTTCATTATTGATTGACTTGAGCATAAAAGGGATATGCAAATTTGCAAAACAATTTGCAGCTCTCCTGTGCCTGAGATCCTGCCAGATAAAACTCAGGAAAGAACACACAGATACATATAAACATACACACTCATACACAATAGGGTAAGAGACATTATGCAAATGCAAGAGTAAAAGATGTTGCCTGTCGTGCTAGAAAAATGTTTCCTATTCTGTTAACCTACCTTTTCCCCTACCTTTTACTCTTTCCTTTTCCACAGAAGAATGTGGATAATTTCATTATTGCAACAGGAAATTTATGAAGAAAGAGGAAGAAAATCTAGTTCTTCACTTCCCACTGATCCTATATATACCAAACAGAAAAGGAAGACCTTAACACACATAGGGAACTGCCCCTGAGGTTATCCCCAAACCTCCCGTGCCTTCACCCAGGTCTAGGGCTGTCAATGCCATGATTGGGTTGTCTTAACTGATTGGAAATGACAACCACAACAAAGCTAGTTTATCCTGACAATTTTTTAACTTCCATTACAAACTACAAAGGCAACTTCAGGCTGCTAAGAAGAGTAGATGATCGCAGGGTGGAAGACAAAGAAAAGAAGAGAAAATGTAGGATTGCTCAGTGGCAAATAAATTAGGAACAGGTACACCAAGAAGTGAAAGGTGATTTACAGCACATCTCAACTTAGAACTTCTGCAAGGCCTCTGGAGTTAGCATCTGTTCTTTTCAGGGAAATGTGACCCTGCCTTGTCTGTGCTATGCAGTTGTTTCCCCAGGTGTCTATGGTGATGAACAACCCTAGGAATTAATCCACAATCAATCCCGCACCTTCCTCTCCAGTTACTATTGTTTAAGATCTTTTGGAAAAGGCCCATGGAATGTGGCTGAGGGACACCAACACCCCGAGGAAGGCAGAGACCAGCAGCGCTGAAGTCTAGAGGAAGGGCACAGTGAGTTTGAGAAGAAGATGCTAAAAAGGAGGCTCTGAGCTGGGCTTGGAACTCCCAGTACCCACCCTCTCCAGGGAGACCTGCCACCGTGTTTTGTTTTGTTTTTTTAAAAAGGTTTAGAGAAATAGGGAATATCATTTTTAAGGAATTTGAAATTGGCATAATTGAGCATGAACAGCAGATTCGAAAGAAGCTTCACCAACTCTAAAAAAGAGTTATGACACAAATGACAGTAAACAAAGCACTATAGGTAACTTCTCTTACAGCCCTCCTAGAGAACAGGAGTGCAAAGCAGCCTGATGTGACTCTTCATTAATTCTGAGAGCACTGAGGTTAGGACACCAGAGTCTGTTAGGGCTGGAAGGGACCTCAAAGTCCACACCACCAGCCCCAGACTCTAATTGTGGACATTCCCCAGGTCCCCGTCCTGGTTCTCCTCACACACGATGCATCCCTCCCTGTGGATGCTCTCATGGCTCCTTGCTGTAGCATGGAACACAGCTTAGAATTAGCATCTGTGTGACTTTCATTCAATCAGTAACTGTTCACCAAGCCTCACAATGTGTGACATGTGTCTGCGGTAGATCTTCTTTTGTTTGTGACCAAAAGAATGCTAGCATATATTAGATATGTGACCTTGCATGAGTACAAAATTATCTTACAGATCAACAAAGGACAAAAAGAGGTCTAACACAATTGCTGGCACCCACACATCATATATAAATATTATTTGCTTCTTATGTAAGGATTTATCACAGGGCTCTTTTAAATAATCTTGTCTATTATATTAAATAAATGCTTACAAATAATCCATAACATAGCAAAACAGGGAAGCATCCAGAAGTAAAGGCATAAAAAGGTTGAGGGTCACTGATAATTGAGGCTCCATATGAAATGGATACAAACAGTCTTGGAGTTATAATGAATACCTATATAATAATGTCAAGAGGCTCACAGATCTGTAGACTTTACTGTTGTACACATATACACCTAAAAACAAAAATATGGTACAATGAAAACCTATTTGTTACAAAACATTTCAAGAAGACAGCCATTGACTATAGGGAGATATTATCAGTTGTGCTGCTGTCTTTGGCTTTTTGTCATCTCCCCTGCTTTCCCTTACACACACACACACACACACACACACACACACACACACACACCACACCACAAGATACATGGGCAAACAGGGCTCCATCAGGTGAGCCTGGGGTAGGAGCTAAGACTGGTGGCATATGCAAGAAGGGACAGGATGAGCTAGAGAAGAGATATGGGCATGTCCCTGGAAGCAGCCTTCAGGGTCAAAACCAGAAAAGCTGGTTTATCCAAAATGCACAGGATAAATCCTTGGCCGGAAATAAGAGAAAAGGCCAAGAGTCAAGAGTCAGAAATAAGAGAATAGGGAATGATAAATGAAACTGGGCCAAGACAGTGGCCAATAATAGCCGCAGTCAATATAGCACCTCGTGTGATTATTACTTGTGTTAGCACATTTCATTCTCAGGAAAATCCATGAAGCCATTTTTCTCCCCATTTTGAAAGTTATTAGAAAGAAGTTCAGATATACACAAAAGTGACATGAGCAATGAAATCTCTGTGCCTATAACAAAAATTGTCTACTCAGGGTGATCTCTGACTCTTCTATCCTCCTCCTCTCCACCTATCCACCCAGGTCCTCAAGATCAGTTCTAGGGAATCACCAGCAAGTGGTCTCAGCAAGTCTGGGTGAAAATGAGAGTCAGTCTCTTAACTGTCTCCACAGCTTGTGGCCTGGTTCCACACACACAGGTCTCTCCCTTCAGGGAGGTGGAAGCACTGTCCACCTTTCTGATCTTTTGTCACCAGCAACCCCAGCAAACACAGTGCAATATCAGAGTTGAGCTGCCAGCTCAAGAGAGGAGGAATTATCTCTGAATCTCCATTGCCCCCATAAATCATTAGGGACATACAAACGTGTCTTGGCACTGTTACTACCTGAACTCCTTGGTGATTTTGCTCATGACGATATTAGTTCATACATTCTAACCCCATGAACCTGTGCCAAACCTCATCAGGATCAACTGATGCTCCAAGGGGAAGAGCTCAGCACATCCTGGAGTTTCCTTATCTCTCAAGTTAGTCACCAAGACACAATGACGAGTTCATCTGGATTCACTAAGTGAGATAGAGTGTTTATATGAGTCTGTACAGTGAGCCGCTAAAGGTCTAGCAGTTAAAACATTTTTACTCATTTTTCAGACTCCAGTGCCTAACAATACATACTAGGTCTTCAGCTAATGTTTATTTAATAATAGAGCAATTCAAGTGGCTAAATGGGTCCCCTCCCTAATAGGAAGCATTCCTTAAGCTTTAAAAATGTCTCAATGTGTGCTTCAAGCCAGCTAGATACCAATACACCTGAGTGATTCACCCAAGATAATGGGCCTCTTATATTGGCTGCCCCCACCACCCTGTGCACTGGAACAACTTTTCTCCAGCTTCTCAGATGCCCACTAATTCCAGGGCTCAGGTACTTGATAGACAAGCCTACACCCCCTACTTGCACCCTTCACAGTGATGCTGACTCTAATCACATCCTTTGCCAGGCTCTGTCTGAAATGACTGCAGACTCCTCATCCCTTCCCTCTGAAAACACACCATCATCCAATCATGCATGCTGTCCCTCTCTGGACCTGGGCCTGCTCAGCAATGAATTTGTTAGAAATGCCACCATCACCACTTCATCACGACAGGAGACCCCTCCATCATCCCCAACATCTTACACATATAAAAACAAGCATGCTCCCAAGAAGGCAGGCTTCATTCTCTCAGTGCTGCCCTTGGAATTTCACTGGCTCTTTCCCTAAATACTCCTCTCATAATCTGACCATGTGTGGAGAGGGAGTGGGCAGGGAGAGGAAGCCATCAAAATCTTTCTCTACAGATTAGCTATGGTTAGCCCTAAAATTTAGATTATATTGGTATTTTCTCTTTGCAAATCACAACTGAGTCATCCTAAGTCTCCCACCAGAAGTACGTGATAGAATACTGTACTTCAAGATTTTTTAGCCGGGCGTGGTGGCGCACGCTTGTAATCCCAGCATTCGGGAGGCTGAGACCGGAGGATCTGGGTTCACCGCCAGCCTCAGCTACCTAGTGAGGCACTCTGCAACTTAGTGAGACTCGGTTTCAAAATAAAGAATAAAAAATAGGACTGGGGGTATAGCTTGGAGGTAGAAGGCCCCTGAGTTTAATCCCCAGTACTGCAAAAAAAAAAAAAAGATTTTTTTTTTTATGTTCCTCTGAAGAATGAAGCCTGGTAATCCACAGGTTATAAAGCACTTGCCCTCTCTCCAGAGTAAATCAAATGAGATATATTTCTCCCCAGATTTTTTTTATTTTTTTATTTTTATTTTTTGGTACTGGGGATTGAACTCAGAGGCATACTACCTTCGAGCTATACCCCCAGCCTTATTTTTTATTCTTTATTTTGAAACCGAGTCTCACTAAGTTGTGGAGTGCCTCACTAGGTAGCTGAGGCTGGCCTCGAACCCGGATCCTCAGGTCTCAGCCTCCCAAATGCTGGGATTACAAGCGTGCGCCACCACGCCCGGCTCCCCCCAGATTTTTTTTAAAGCATCCCGTTTGTTCTCAGAAGTTGTAACAGTTTTTTTCAGAATGAGAGTCCAAGGCTCTCACAAATGTATGGGTATGTACTTCCTACACAGGAAAGGGTTAGAGAGGAGGATCTAGCATTCTAATTTACAGGCTGAACTAACCTTTTTGCCTCTTACGAAGTACACACACTGAACCAGTGGATGCAGAAATATAACTAAAACACTAAATCTGAAACTGAAGGCAAAGGGTATTCTAAAGGGGCCCTCAAGGCCACATGCCAGGAACAGAATTTGTTTCCATAAGTGCATGTCCCTGAAGTGACCTTTCCACTGAACAGTTTGGAAATAATTTATTCATCTGACCAGCTGAGCTCCAATCTAACACCACAAGTTCTGAGGCCTTGGACAAGTTATGTTACATCCATTGCAAAGCACTGATGATAACAATGCTATGCAGTGGTCCTATAGCAATCAAGGTTAATGGTGCAAAGGTGCTCACTGGGGCTTAATATCCAACAGCTATTACCATATTATGCTTAAACTATCAATAGAAGAACGGTAGTGGTGTCCGAATAACAGGAGCAAAGGCTGGCACTTTCCATGGAGCCTCGCAGGAAGAAGATTGTTGTGACATGACAAAGTGCTAACAAAATGTAGGAGCCTTCTTAGCGCCATAGGAAGGAAAGGGTCCATTCCTGAAATGGGCTCAGTAGATCTAAAAGTCCCTAGATTAGGGGAGATGGGTAATCAGTCAGGTTTTAATTTAATAGAATATTCTTCCCTCCCTTAAAATTATTCTTTTGTTTTCTCATTCATGAACCGAATTACTAAGTAAACAATCTAAGACTGCGGGCTAAAAGAACCAGTTGAGTGGTTTAGCAAGTAAATCACATCTTTCCTGGAGGCTCAATTTTTTTCATCCATAAAATGACTTAGATCTAATCATCAAATGAGATAATCTTTACAGCATTTTAGAAACTTATATACAGCATGGTGCTATGGTTTGGATATAGTTTAAGCATTCCCCCCAAATGTTCATGTGTTTGCAGTTTGGTCCCCAATATGGCATTGTGGAAGCTGATAGAACCTTTAAGAGACATAGCCTTCCTACTAGGAGGACATTAGGTCACTGAGGGGACTGCCCCCAGAGGAATACTGGTCTCCTGGAATGAGACTCAAAAGAATAAGTTGATATAAAGGCCTGAGCATGACTACTGAATTGCTTTCTGGCTTCCTGTTGTGGGATGAGATCCCTTTCCCCACATGCTATTATGATTTACCATGAGATCCTTTACAGAGGTCGAACCAATGGACCACCTGATGCAAGACATTCAGACTCCAAAACTGTGAGCTAAAACTCTTTTCTTTATAAAGTTAGCCTATTTCAGCCGGGCATGGTGGCACACGCTTGTAATCCCAGCATTTGGGAGACTGAGACCAGAGGATCCAGGTTCTCGGCCAGCCTCAGCTACCTAGTGAGGCCCTCTGCAACTTAGTGAGACCCTGTTTCAAAATAAAGAATAAAAATAGGGCTGGGGGTATAGCTCAGAGGTAGAATGCCTCTGAGTTCAATCCCCAGTACCACAAAAAAATAAAAAATTTAAAAAATATATTTCAGACATTTCAATATAGCAATGAAAACCTAAAGCACATGGCATTATATACCTTCCTGAAGCAGAGCACTTCTGGATAAGCTGGTTCTATTTCTGGACTAAGCACTACTAACAATTGGACTCCAAGCCCTTAATATTAAGGAGAATCAGTCCCAGAGGAGAAGGTGTTCCCTGAATATCAATTCTCTAGAAGACAATTTTTCAGAAATTACAACCATAGCATCTATTCTCGGAAACAGCTAAGTCAGGAAAGTGTTCCACTGATTCACAAAGCCCAAAAAGACAGCATCCAACTCTTCCTTCACTCCCACAATAAACCATGGCACGTGCTGAGGACAGCACTGAGACAGTACCACACTATTGCCAACAGATGTGTGATCTGTTGGCATCATGCTGCTGCTGAGATGGTGCATAGAGGAAAGACTGAACAAATGGGGCATAGAGGTCAGCAGATCTCACTGTAGGGAAGCAGAAATATAAGCATTTATCAACAGTAAATGTCAATGATTGATATGCATTAAGAAGCCCTTTTGGTGGGGGTCTTTCTTTTTTTAAATGCACAAAAATGGATGCCAAAGAATAAACAGATAACAGAAGCACCTGTGACTAGAAAGAAGGGATGTGAGGCTTGGCAAGAACCCTAGCCTTTGACATGGAGGTACCTCACAAGCAATTCATAGATCATTCTCACGCCTAGCTGCCATTAGCAACAGCTGGGCAGCATTTAAAAAAGCCAAGACATACACATCTGTAGTTAGCAAAGATTGCCAGTAATTCTGCTATGCAGGCAGCACTGTAGAATCTTGCTAGGAGGATCTCCAAACTATAGAGCAAGTAAGGGCCAGCAGTTTTGCAATCCACTGTTATCTTGAGATATTGGATTTCAGACAATAATAGCAATAACAATACAACAATAACAGTAACATTGATAATAAATATTAAAGGAAGGCCACACGTTTCATTTTGTGATTTCAAGAAGCAAAACTCCAAAAGCTCATTTGTGAAAACTTAATGCTAGGAATTCTATTGAGTATGATGGTGACTACGTGGCTGTGTACGTTAGTCAAAACTCAAAGAACTATTGATACAGACACAAAAAGAGAGTTACTGTATGGAAATTTAAAATAAATTGGAAGCATACAGAGATATAAAAATCAAATGATGTACTCATTTAATCTAGTAATTTTCAGTCTTGGCTGAATACTAAAATCACCTAGGGAGCTCTTAAAAATGCTGATGCCCAGGTTGAAGACCAGATCAATTATATCAGAATGGAGAGGTGAGGGGGATTCCCAAGCATCAGTAGTTTTCAAAGTGCCCCATGTGGTTCCAATGGGTAGCCACGTCTAACTCCCTGTGTAGAATCACATCTGTCCCTCCCTTCCGTACACTCAAGGAGGTTCACTAACACCTACTCAAGATTCCAACCATAATCTTTTTCTATCAATTTCCATTTGGTTTCAAGATATTGTCATGACTCATAAGCCAAGTACTGTGATATCCACTAGTAGCATATTTAATTGCCTCAAAACATGCTGACAAATTTTAAGCAGCACACTGGTTCTCAACATTAGAATCCTCTAAAGTGCTAGTTAGAATAGAATGCTGACCCCACATGGAGAATCTAAGTCTGGGGGCTCTGGGCTAGGGCCCCAGATTCCATATTTCTAACTAACTCTCAGGTGCTGATGCTGCTTGGAAACGTGAGAGCAAGTGGTTAAGTTGAACCAGACAGCCCTTAGGTTAAGATGGTCAGAAGCAGCGGGGCAAGGTGGTGTACACTTGTAATCCAACATTTGGAAGGCTGAGACTGGAAGATCCGGGTTCTCAGCCAGCCTCAGCTACCTAGTGAGGTCCTCTGCAACTTAATGAGACCCTGTTTTAAAATAGGGCTGGGGGTATAGCTTGGAGATAGAATGCCCCTGAGTTCAATTCCCAGTACTGAAAAAAAAATGGTCAGAAGCCCAGACTACTGGTTGGCTTTAATGACAAGATGATATTTCAAAACTGACTTTAAAAAAGAAATTATAAGGGGTTCTCTGAAAAACAGAACAGTCCATCTGATCTGGAGACTTGCATTCAAAATATAGTTTATAAAAAGCATTGTTATCACCCCAGGGCTGGTAAGAAATGCAGAATCCCAGGCCCCGCCTCAAACTTACTGAATCAGAATCTGTCTTACTAGGATCCCTCGGTTATTCAAATTCATGTTAACATTTAAGAAGCATGGGCCTTAACCAATTATTTTATCTATGTAACACATCGTTATTGACCACCTACTCTATGCACTGTAAGTAGCAGTGAGTAGGGCAGACAAAATCTCTGTCCTCAGGGAGCTTATATAGCTCAAAGACTCAGAGCTATTAACAGATTGAGAAACCATGTCTCCTAGTTCCCTACAAAATCAGAGAAAGAATACAGACAACTGCCTTATAATATTGTAAAATATTTATTTGGTCTTTCACATGCAGTTTCTAAAAACCTAGGAATCTCCAGAGTAGTAAGAGCATCTTTTGTATGTTGATGAGATAAGATGGCTGGGGGCTCCTAGACAGTTTCAGGACGGAGGCTAGTCACCAGAAAGACCAAGGTCTGAAGAGAAGAGACCAACATCTGGGTAGAGGAGAGGGACTGAAGGTTGAGCTGATCTCCTTTGGCCAATAGTTTAATCAGCCATGCCTAACTAATGAAGCCTTCATGAAAACTCAAAAGGATTGGGTACCCAGAAAGAGTTTGGAAGCTCTGAGCCCCTTCTCCCATAGCTTGCCCTAGACATCCCTTCCATTTGTGTTTCCCTGAGTTCTGTGACCTGCTCTAGCAAATTACTTGAACCCAAGAAGGTCATGGCAACACCAATTCATAGACAGTCTATCAGATGCTTGTGCTTATCATTGTCATCTGAATTGAAGGCAGTCTTATGAAACTGAGCTCTCAAAGTATAAGATCTAATGTCATCTCCAGAGAGATTGTGTCAGAATTGAATTGGAAGACACCAGCTGGAGGATGGTTTGGCGGGGAGAAATTCATATGTTTTAATGACCAGAGGTCACACAAGGGTCCTCTGTTGATGGTTGTAAGAGTCTAGGAGGGAACTCAGTTTCTCTTACTATAGTCTCACTTGCCTCCATCAAAATAAATTTACCAAAAAAAAAGTTACCAAAAAATAAATGAGTAGTTTCTACATATTAAGTTACAAAACTTGGGAATCAAAAACTCAACTCTCAAGCCGGGCGTGGTGGCGCACACTTGTAATCCCAGCATTCGGGAGGCTGAGACCGGAGGATCCAGGTTCGCGGCCAGCCTCAGCTGCCTAGTGAGGCACTCTGCAACTTAGTGAGACCTGGTTTCAAAATAAAGAATACAAAATAGGGCTGGGGGTATAGCTCGGAGGTAGAATGCCCCTGAGTTCAACCCCCAGTACCGAAAAAAAAAAAAAACAAAAAAAACAAAAAACCTCAACTCTCACAATCCTCCATTCTCTGATCAAACTAGCATTATTAAATTATACTGGCCAACAAAGGATATTTGTATAGATAAATATTTTTGGCAGGTCTAAGAATAGAATCAACAATAAACACATGTTAGGAAGAAAAATATCTTGACCACAGGCTTTTCCTAATACTAAAATCTTTCCTTTGGTGTTTTAGAAAGTCTATTCAATTGTTAAGCCTATTGATTTACTCAGAATGTATTGCTCTGATACATTTTGGTGATGAGCCAATTATTGGTGTTCCTTACTTCTTCCTAATCTTATAAACTATTGTCTAGTTGAAGGAGTGCTAACATTTGTCCAGCTCGCTGCTTCTTATAGATTATCCAATTCAATCACATTGTCCGTAGCACACGAAGCAATACAGCATGAAATGGCAGAGCCAGGCTTTAAATCTAGGTCTGTCTGGTTCCTAATCCCTTGCTGCTCACAGTGAGGCCCTGGGACAAGGTCCCTTCCTGGAAGCTTACTGGAAATGCCTGGATCTGCTCAATCAGAATCTGCATTTTAGTCCCTGGTGTCTAATGCCCACAGTAACTTTTGGGAAGCTCCCCCAGAGCCCCGTGACCACCTCTCATTGGTTAAGATGTTTAGCAAGTATCTGTGGTTCATGACATAAGCAAGCACCTGCCAATCACCTGAGCCCTGAAACCACCAGAATGGGGTACTTGTCACATTACAAATGACAATAACTCATAGGGCTTCTGCATGGGGCCTTTCTAAATGGCTGCCCAGAGGCTCCTGGAGAGCAAGACTTCCTTCTTTTGGTAAAGTGCCAAGGAAGCCTACGGGGCAGGTGCTGACATCCGTGAACACCCATAAAGCATCTAAACACCTTTACCATTCAAATCCTCTTGGCAATTTATTTTAATAGCCCCAAGGGTAAAACTCTAAGTAACCAATGAGATGAGAATGAAAAATAAGAACAAAAAGCAGTTAATTACTTTAGAGTCTGTTGGTCTCTATTTCTTACATAGATCTTCAGCTATCTATATCTATAGTGGCTCCCCAAATCTAAATACCTGAATTAAGGCCCTTACTACTAAATATAAGCAGGGTCCAAGTAGACCACTAAGAGGATGCTACAAAGGAATACAACACCACCAGCTTCCCTTATTCTCCTAGCTCAAATCTCTGGGCCACCAGCCTGAGAATCACTAAAGATGATCACTAAAAGTGCTTATTGCTGGCCCAAGAATCTGCATCTTTAACATCCTTCCCCACAGATTCCTGCACACATAAAAAGCTGAGGCCAACTGCCACCTGACCTAGGTTCAGTTACATGAGAACATCACTCATTAATCTTCACAACTGTGAATCATGGCAATTTCCACTTGTGGGCACGTGCATGTGTTAAAGACATGTATGTGCATACAATACTGGAAATAGAGGCGGTGGCTTGGTGCACGGACATACACGCTACATTACTCACACATACACCCAAGTCCAGGGAACTCCATGGTCCCCTTCCTATTTATTTGTGGCTTATACTGGATATGCTCCCTGAGAAGAGGAACCAACATCTGTAACCCCTATGTTACCTCTCACCCAGAAACAGAGGACACTTCCAAACATAGTAAAGATCACCTGGGACACAGTCTGTGAGAGACTGTTTTGGGCCAGCATCTTAAGCTAATAGAGAAGACATGCTGTTGAAACTCTTTGCTTCGGCTTAGAAGTAAAACACCTTTAAGATCTTCAAGGTACCTACCAAACAGCGGACAATGCCTTGTGACCCACTAAGGGCCCTTGAAACTACTGTGACTGGCCAGGCCACTCCACACCGAGGGCCTGGGTTGAACTGGTACTAGCTTCACTGGACACGGGGGATGTGTACATGCATTTCATTGAGCCAGGGGCAAAGGATTATGGCTATATACATGCATGTGTTTTGTCCACAGGAAGTGCATCAATGTTTCCATTATAATGAAAATAGTGCAAAATAGGGATTTTTCCTTTAAATATGTTATTGGATTTGTTGAGTGTACTGCATACATAGAAAATGGTAAATGTAAAGTCGGGCGTGGTGGCGCACGCTTGTAATCCCAGCATTTGGGAGGTTGAGACCGGAGGATCTGGGTTCTCGGCCAGCCTCAGCTACCTAGTGAGGCACTCCGCAACTTAGTGAGACTCAGTTTCAAAATAAAGAATAAAAAATAGGGCTGGGGGTGTAGCTCGGAGGTAGAATGCCCCTGAGTTCAATCCCCAGTACCGCAAAAAAAAAAAAAAAAAAAGAAAGAAAAGAAAATGGTAAATGTACAATCTACATAAGCAAGTGCATCAGCACCCACTCCCAGAAACCCCTCATATCTGTTTATTCCTCTGAGCTCTGTCCACCATTCCCTCCCCTTAGCATCTTTCCAGGAGTTCTCATGGGCAGCAGAGTTATGGATCCAACCTCACACTATCAAAAGTCACAGACAGACACTATCAGATTCGATCAGCAGGGGGTAAAGAGGCTCCCTAACAACCCCTGAACTCCAGGCAGGGCTGGGGGTGAGAGCAGCATCCTCTGGCCTCACCTGTGCTGCAAAGCATCAGCACACATGGGGACTTCATGTCTCTGTGGCTTTGTTTCCTGACACCTTAAACTGCCCTCGGGGTCCTTGCAGGCAGAATGGTACAATAGCCTAAGCAAATGTCCTATTTTCTGCAAGGTCTTTGATACTCTGTTACTGTAGGGATAATAAGAGGGAACTCAGCAGAAGAAGCCAAAACTGGCAAGAAAAGGGTGATTACAGTAAGTTTTCACCAATTTTTCATATTCAAAGAAAAGATCAAACTAAATTCTTACATTGTCATAGCAAAGGCATGGTACTAACCTCAAATACAGTTCTGCCAAAGGCATGAGAAAATACGACTAGCGGAGGTGAGGTGGGTGGTCCCCGGGGGCCTAGTGAATGACCCTATTTCAGAAGTGAACATAGGGACATATTCAATAAATTCTAGTAGAACCAAGCTACATAAATCTGCATGCACCAGTTAATCCCATGTCGGCTTTAAATCATTTCTAAGGTATTGGTATATGTTTCAGGGAGAACAGAAAACATTGCACACATTCCCCTCACTTTGGAGATGTCTTGCCTAAGGACACATGGATGGCTTCAGCAAGTTAATACTAATAAGCAGACAAAACACACCAACGAGGCAGTACACAAAGGGCTGTGGGTAGGAGGGTAAAATCTACAGCTAGCTGGAAGAGAACAGGAGCCACATGACCCAGTGACCTTGGGTGAGTGTTTTATACTTGCTAAGCCTCAGCTTCCTTATATGTAAAACTGGACTGTTAACAGTGTTCTCATAATGATGTGAAATGAATTCAAGCACATAGATACTAAGAGGATGACCACAACTTTACCCTTATGCTGTCTGGCTAACTTTATGACTCAAAGTCAGTCATTTTCGTTTTGCAGTCCTTTCCCCCTTGAGTACAAAATGAAAGGAAATTTCTTTCCAACTTCAAAATCTTTTGAATGTAAGCACCTCTCTATTCATTTGCTTGAGAGACTGATTCAGCATGACCAAGGAACTCCAGACACTCCCACGGGTCCCAAACATCTGTAGGACTGAATGAATCACAGAAAGCATACAATACTAGCAGGAATAGAGCCAAACTGATTCTGAATGCTAAAGTTACGAGTCTGAATTAATACAGTTGTAGGTGAAGATAATCTCAATAGATATCGTTTACTGACGTTTTGTGCCAGGGACAGCTGTTTTTGAAAGTACGTGATTTCATCCATACAAAGCTATTTCAGGGTCTAAAGTCCCATTTAAGGCTCAGAGAGGGGAAACAACTGGTTTTTGTCCCAGGAAACACTATCAATGAGCAGGGCCACAGTTTTACACACATGCACCTCTGAAAATCAGAATTATTCCACTAAGATAAATACTCAGAGTACACAATCTTCCATTTACAAAGCTCCTATTCACAGCTTTGTGAAAGCTAATGACAGTAATTTGTATCAACAAGACAGTGTTATTGAAAAGACTTTGCTATTGGGACACAGGAATGCTGGAATACATGGGGCCAACTCTCCAGCAGCCACGCAATGGTAGAGAGATTTCCTCATTAAGACCTCCAAAGCTCAGGGGAAAAAAAAACTGAGAATCAATAAATGGGATCAAATTAAGAAGCTTCACACCAAAGGAAACAAAAATCTGAAGACAGAGCCTACAGAATGCCAGCTACTCCTCTGATAGAGGACTAATATCTAGAATATACAATACAACCCAATCAAAAATGGGCAATTGAACTCAATAGATACTACTCAAAAGAAGAAAGGCAAATGGTCAATAATTATATGAAAAATGCTCAACACCACTAATAATCAGGGAGATGCAATTCAAAACTACATTGATAGTTCTTTTAATTCCAGTTAGAATGGCAATCATCAAGAATACAGATAATAAGGGCTGGTGAGGATGTGGGGAAACAAACTCTTATATACTATTGGTGGTATCGCAAATTAGTACAACCGATATGGAGGTCAGTACGAAGGTTCCTCAAAAAACTAGGAATGCAACCCTATATAACCCAGTTATACCACTCTTTGGTATCTTTCCAAAAGAATTAAAGTTAGAATACTATAGTGACATATGCATATTCGTGTTTATAGCAACACAATTCACAATAGCCAAGTTATGAAACCAACTTAGGTGTTCATCAACAGATGAATGAATACAGAAAATGTGGTATATACAAAATGGAATTTTAGTCAGCCATGAAGAAGACCAAAATGTTATTTGCAGGAAAATGAATGGAACCAGAAAATATTATGCTGAGTGAGATCAACCAGTCTTAGGGTTGTAGGTTTTCTCTCATGCAGAAGCTAGAGAGAAAATAGGAAACAAAAGAATGTCAGATAAGCCAGGCGTGGTGGCGCAGGCTTGTAATCCCAGCATTCGGGAGGCTGAGACCAGAGGATCCAGGTTCGCGGCCAGCCTCAGCTACCTAGTGAGGCACTCCGCAACTTAGTGAGACTCGGTTTCAAAATAAAGAATAAAAAATAGGGCTGGGGGTATAGCTCGGAGGTAGAATGCCCCTGAGTTCAAACCCCAGTACCAAAAAAAAAAAAAAAAAGAACTTCAGATAAATGAGGAATGATACCAGTAGAATGGTGGAAGGGGATTAGAAATGGAGTGGAGGGAGGTGGGGAGAGGAGACAGCGGCCTGATGAAAGAAACAGTTCAAATGTAATGCTATGTCGATATATGAAGGTATCACTACCAACCTCACTAACACGTACAGGGAGGATCCAAAGGGAATCACGCCAAGTGCTGTGTGAACTTTACTATGGTGTGTAATTATAATGCACCAAGAAAAGTATATTAAAATAAGAAAAATACTCAAGAGTAGAACATTCCACATTTACAAAGTACCAATTCACAGCTTTGTAAAAGCCAATGAAATTAATTTATATATCAACAAGATATTTTCATTCCCCAGACAGAGTCCCAGTAGTTTTTAGGCTTCTTCCTCTTCAAGGATTCAGGGGACAATGCAGGATTTTTTACTACAAAATGGCTAACTGGGAAACATTGAGTGGTACCCACATCATATGGCCTTCCACTGGGCCCCTCCAAGCAAACAGGAGCAGCTTGTAAGCCCAGCAACCCTGGGGTGGTCCACAGGCTGCTCTGCCTCCAGATCAGCCCCAAAGATGTGAGCTCTTCCCAGCAGGGGTCCCAGGGGGAGGTCAATATGGGAAAGGAATTAAAGCATGACTCACATTCATACAACACTGTGCAATTTATGTGTTTTTGTGTTCAATTTCCAACTGTAACTGAGGTTTTTTGTTTTTTGTTTTTTTTGGGTAAGTGGCCCCCATGATACTGACTCTTAAATTTCATTGAGGTATGCACTTGGTCACTTTCATAAGTGTTCCATGTGTGTTTAAGAACATGAATATTTCAGGTTAAGATCAAGCTTTTCTGTATCTTTAGTAGTTCTTTACTGTTTGATATATTGATTACTGGAAAAGATTCATTCAATCCTCCCATTATATCATGGGATTTTTCAGCTTTTTCCTTTGAGATTAATTGTTGTCTGCCTCTCTCTCTCTCTCTCTCTCTCTCTCTCTCTCTCTCTCTCTCTACACACACACACACACACACACACACACACACACACACACAGAGTTATTTTAAGGCAAACAAGTTCAGAAATATACTGTAAATTTCACACACACAAAGTTATTTTAAGGGCAAACAAGTTCAGAAATATACTGTAAATTTACAACATAGCTTTTAGTGGACCATTTATTTCATTAGCAGCTTTGGTGTGACTTGGGTGTGATTCCCAACTTTACAGTCTGCTCAGTTTTTCTCATCATAAAAAGGAGATATACTTCCAAACTCATAGAATTCTCAAGAGGATTAAATATGAAAGGACATATAACATACTTAGCATACTGCCCAGCTCTAAAATGTTGCTGCTAATAAAACCACCCCACCCTGCCGAAGAGCATACAGCTGTTTACTAGCATGAAATTAAAGTCTACCAACCTCCTTCTCTTTTCAATCAGTGAGCAGGATGGGGCACAGGAGGAGGCAGATTTGTGGGGAGGTGTTTATTCTAGGGTTTTATGGTTGGAGAAATCCATACTGTGGATTTCTCCACTGTGTCCATACCTTCCTGAGAATGTCATGCCCCATAGCAGTTAAACACTTCATTTTCCCAAAGTTAATTACCCAGTTGAGCTTGTTTTCTCTGGAATTTATTCCCCCACCCCCGTTACTGGCTTGAGGGGCCTGTTGAAATAGCTGCCCAATGCACATTATAAACTTTGACATTTTTAAAGTCAGCAAGAATTACTATCTAAACTATAGATACCTTTTGTGAACACATCTCTGGGATCCATGGAATTGCTGTGTGTGTGTGTGTGTGTGTGTGTGTGTGTGTGTGTGTGTGTGTGTAAAAACAAGCACAAGCTCAGGACAAACCATTCATGTCATTACCAGCTTCCAAATCTTCAACATTCGCCCATATCTCAATGGGGTGGGCAAATCTTTGTCAAAGTTAATTGCACATCAGAGGGAGAAGATGCAATTTTCTTCTCTGGCTTTTGAACTCTGAAATTGACACTTGGGAGTCATTCTGTCCTCAAAATGTCAGCTGCAGGGGAAAATAAATACAACCAAAAAGGCAGAATAATCCAGCAAGAGAGCCTGCCAAACAGAAGAACATTCTTAGAAAGTCTCAGGGGGCATAGCAAGTCATGAATTCATTTGCTTAAAAAAAAAAAAAAAAAAAAAAAAAAAGTAGCCAGGAGTTGTGGTGCATGCTTGTAATCCCAGTACTTGGGAGGCTGAGACAGGAGGCTCACAGGTTTGCGTCCAACCTCAGCTACTTAGTGAGGTCCTCTGCAACTTAGTGAGACTCTGTTTCAAACTAAAGAATAAAAAATAGGGCTGGAGGTGTAGCTTGGAGGTAGAATGTCCCTGGGTTCAATCCCTAGTACCTCAAAAAAAAAAGGTAATACAACAATAAAGGAAATAGAGAAACTCCCACCCTTGCTGAAAAGCAACTCCAGAGACAACATTTTCATCTCCAAGTTCATCAGAAGCAGATAATGGCAGAAAGCCCATAGGGTATATAGGAGGATGCTAGCTCCTGCAGGATCCAGCACACGAGCTGGTTGTGCCAGTACCTTGGCAAGCTGGTCCATGTCTCATTCATTAGAACTTGATCCATGGACCAACGCAACCTAACACCCGTATTCAGAAATCATCCTTTGATCAACACACTGTATAGTCTTCCAACCACCACACCCACAAAACACACACACACATTTTTTTTTTACAGAATTTGTTTACATAGAGTCCTTGTTTCTTGATATCTCCCCTCTAAAATAGAAAGAAATAATGGCAGCCACCAATGCCATCCTGCTTTCGTTGATCCTTGAGAGCCCCACTACCATTTGGCAAAGAGCAAAGTATCAACTCAAGTCACACCATCCAACCTAATTGGCCACCCAAACTGACTCCAGGCCCCCACAGTGGCCATTCTTTTTGTTCCTCAATCACCACACAGATATCAGAAACCCATCCACTGGGGAGAAAGACACGGAGGGATGTGATCTACAACTCACCAAAACAACTATTCTTAGCCTTCAAGCTTCAGGTTTTCAGTTTGAGCACCTTTATCCCAGAATTCAAAGGGCTCAACACACTTAACTGTCTTCCAAGAAGCAGGAAAATGGAAGCTTACTGTTTCTCTTCAGAAGAGACAACTGATGAACAAGACTTTGGAGACACATAACTCTACAACAATAAAGATTCAGATCTGCAAAGAAAGACTGTGGATATATCCCTCAGTTCTTGGTGCGTATTTTTTTTTCAGACACTAATTCAAAAAAAATTTAAAGCTTCAGGAGTATTTTCCTAGAAATATAATCTCATTTTTACCTGCACATAAAATACTTTTTCTAGAAACTCTGTTTCATTGAAAAATGTGTGACCAACTTTGTCTTCAACCATCAAACAAAAATTGGCTGCCACTAATTATACCCCTCCTTCTGTGCCACTGACAAGTCCCTCTTTTTTTGTCCATCACTTCTGCTGTGTGATCTGATTCCAGTAGCTAGAATTCCCTGTATTTACCTGTAAAAGGAGGAAGGAACTGGAGCCATCAACTCACAATTCTCCATTTTGCAAAAATGCAGAACTTCCATGGTTAGACTTATTTAATATGCTCTCATCATCTCCTGCTAATGATTTAAGCTGAAAAGGCACAGGAAGCAAATTCACTATGTGTCTCATTCATGAGCCACCAGGGATACAGCTTAAAACAAGGGTGTGAGCAGTAATGGAAAAATCAACATGGCCCAGGCCAAACTTTCTTTGACTTGATGCCATTAATATTGATGAGATATTTACCAATGTAAATGATAAATGTTTAACTGGATCCACCCAAAGGTTGTGAGGCAGCCAGTTCCCAGTAGTAGGGTAATGTCTACCTTTTATGTAAAAAGAGTTAAAGGACAGCTTCAGCAAGTAGTGAGACTCATCAACCTAGCAAGACCATTTCCAAATAAGAAATAAAATTGGGCTGGGGGCATAGCTCAAAGGTAGAATGCATTTGGATTCCATCCCCAGTACCCTCCCCACACACACATACAAAAGTTAAAGAAAGGGGTGTGTCTGATTTAAAAGCCCAAGGTTTGTGATAAACTGAAAAACTGTGAGTTCTGAAGCCCATGGACAGTTCATCCAGCTCTGCCTCTTACAGCTCAATGACCATGGCCAAGGTGGTTCACCACTTAGGATGCTCAATGGGCTGAGCAGCTTTCCTCTGCTACGATATTCTTCCTCATCTCAGACCCAAAGCAATGGAGGCAACCAACCAGGGACTGAAACCATGAGCCAAAATAAGCTTTTCCCCTTTTAGGTTGGTCACATCAGGTATTTTGGTTACAGGGATGAAAAGCTGACACAAGTAGCAATTACATCTTCAAACTGTTATGCAGTTTCAAGAAGTTAAAATTTCTAACCACCCTTAGAACTCAGTGTGGCACATGTAACTGTTCAATAAATCTTAAATATTACTCTTGATTCTTTTAGCATTATATTACTACCTTGCACTAAAAAGGACAACACTCACAGTTGCTGGCTCTCCACTGTGCACTGTACTTTTGAAGGCTTTACTCCATGCTAGTCCTAATTTAAAAAGAGGAAAGGGGTCAGGTTTGGTGGTACACACCTGTAATCCTAGTACAGAGGGGACTGAGAAGGAGGATCACAGGTTCAAGGCCAGCCTCAGCAACTTAGTGAGACTCTGTTTTAAAATAAAAAATAAAATAAATTGAGTTGTAACTCAGAGGTAGAATGCCCCTGGGTTCAGAGAGAGAGAGAGAGGGAGGGAGGGAGGGAGGAAGGGATGGAGAGGGAGAGAGAAAGGGAGAGAGAGGGGGAGAGAGAGAGAGAAAGTAGCTGGGCATAGTGGCACATACCTGTAATCCCAGTTACTTGGGAGACTAAGGCAGGAGGATCACAAGTTCAAGGCCAGCCTGGGTATCTTAGCAAACCTTGTCTCAAAATAAAAAGGTCTAGGGGTACAGTTTAGTGTTAGAGTGCCTCTGGGTTCAATCCCCAGCACCAAGAAGGGAGGTCAGGGAGGGCAGACATACAGACTTGCCTAATTGGTCAAGGAAATATTTGCACCATCATATTGATACATTCCATAGAAGAGTTAACATGGCTCTATTTTTCTAAGTGGGCAATGCAATAAGCCAAGAAGCTCCAGTTCTCTTACAACATCTGCAGTGCTTCATTTTTTAAAAAGAAATTAAAATGTAACTGGAGTCCTCAAACAATCTTCAGAGCAAGTTATTTTATGCTTTTTAAAAAGGCAGAAAAATAAAATATCGCGGGGTAACTATTCAGATTCATTACAAAACAGTACTCACAACCTCAATGTTTTCCAACAAGAGGAGGGTGAATGGCCACAGCTCCTGAGCAATTTTTAAAACAAAAGGAGATACAATTTTGCTTGGGGTGTTTTCATGTTTGTTTCTGAAAGGATTTAACTCAGTGATTTCTCTAATAAAAACATGAAATTTCCAATTTTATTGCAAATAGTACAAAGACTTCAACCTTTATTGTGATTTTCTTGTTTTTGTTTGGGTTTTTTTTTTTTTTTTTTTTTTTTTTTTTTTGCGGTACTGGGGATTGAACCCAGGAGCACTCTACCTCTGAGCTACACCTCCATTTTTTTTATTCTTTATTTTGAAACAGGGTCTCACTAAGTTGCGGAGGGCCTCACTAGGTAGCTGAGGCTGGTGGCGAACCCAGATCCTCCAGTCTCCTCCTCCCAAATGCTGGGATTACAAGCGTGCGCCACCACGCCCGGCTTTACTGTGATTTTCTATTAACAGCAGTTCAGAGTATAAAAAAAAAAAAATGAGACTAGGACATAGAACGAAAGGCAAGGCTAAGACCAGGAAAGCTAGACAGATTAAAAGAGGAAGGGCACCCAGGCAGAGAGGGGGCTCTGAACATGTAACAAGGGAGGAAGGGCAAGAGGCAGGCACAGTACATTCTGCATTAGTAGCAACCTCTCTCTGCCCTTGGCTTCAGAATGTTCATCCTCCACTGAAATCTTGGAGCTCATTCATCCACATTCACTAATCTTCAATGAAATGTAACAGTGACAAGGTGCCCATATGGTGAAGGAAGTGGTGCTTCAGGGAAGTCTTCCCATTTACAGCATCACAGTTAGAGCAATACCATCACTGATGGTCCAAATGAAACCCACCCCTCTCGCCTCTCTATTCACTGCAACTCTGTGATAAAACTCAGGACCAAGTTTATCAAAATACAAGTCTGCCTCCTTATCATGCAACTGTTTTCCTCGCCACCTATCTGAAATCGTACACAAACAGCTCCAATAATAATAATAATAATAATAATAATAATAATAATAACCTTTCTGCTGTCAAGATGGGACATGAGACAGTTACTAAGAATGATTGCATAGCATCAAGCAAAATGAGTAGTGATGTGATTAATCACCTGCCTACCAGAGCGTCCATGCAATTAGGCTGGGTGGGCACAGACTGGTGGCACTAAAGGCAGATGGACAGCCAGGCCTTTAGCTGTGGGAAGAAAAGCAATGGAGGTGGGCATCTTGAGGCTGCAACAGCTGTCTAGAAGCAACCAGGCAGCCAAAGTTGCACTTGAAGGACCTGAGATAATTACAGGTCAATACAAGCACCATATAGTGAATGTTTCCCTACTTTGCTAGATAATTTTATCTTATTTGTAGTCAAAACAAATCTCGAATGAAATTTAGAATTCTTCAGGCAGAACAACAAAACTCCTAACTAGATGTCAAAGTAATGTAATTAGGACCAAAATAAACCTACATATAAAACACCAAGGGCATAAACCAAGGAGGGAAGGATGCCAAGTGCCATCCACCAAGAGGAGAGGGTAGAAATTCACATATAATTCTGGACTCAACTTGAAAGCTCTCATTATCAGTGAATTTTGAGTATATCAAGCCCTCTTTTGATGCTGCCTTACCCTCGATTAATAAATAATCATTTCAGCGGCAATACAAACGCAGAAAAGGTTTCTACTTGGACAAGTCACTGTATATCTCTAATTCCATGTCTCTGTCTGTACAAGATGGCTGGCTTGGGTCACTGGCAAGGTGTCCCACTGTGAAATGTGTTCAGTTTTGGGAGTCACCTTCATACCTCACTGGCTGTCTTGGAGTTAGGACCACATCATATCGGAGTTGCGCTTCCTCACCAGTATCTTGTTGGAAAGGAGTTAATCAGCAGTGAGGCACTGCTTGGAGGGGACTTGTCAGCCAGAGGAGCTGGTGTGGGCAGGCCTGAGAGAGGAAGGTGCCTGAGAGAGGAATGTCAAGTGTGTCTACTGGATTTATTTATACTTTACGACCTGTCCACTGCCAAAGGAATGCATGGGAGTGTGATATAAAAACACACATATAGAAACAGAAACAAAAATAAAAGCCCAACAATGTATACAGGCTAGGTAAAATACAAAACCAGAAACTACATGTATGTTTTCTCTACTGTACCAATCACTTAGTCATTGGCAGCATGGGAATACCAACGCCAATGGTAATTTCTTGTATATAAATAACTGCTACCAACCTTCTAGCATGCCCTCCTTAAGGGAGAACATTTACTAAGTTTGACAAAGAATAGGATCCATCATAATTATGTTGCAGAGACAAGGGAAAAAAAAAAAACATAAGTTCCTGTGCACAGATATGCAAGATAACAAAACCAAGAGTTTTGGTTCTTCAGAATAGCTGAAGTCTGAAAACTACACAAAGTTTACCAACAGTGAAACTGGATAAATTACAGTATATTCACACAATGGGTTACCAAACAGCAATAAAAATAAACTAATGACACAAATGATATAGATGAATCTCACTGATGTAACAAGCTAATGGTTAGCAATAGCTAACTGATATAGTAAATCTACTTTGGGGAGATTAAGATATATTGGGGGAATGAGTGAGGATAGCCATCTACTACATGAGCTTATGAATAAGAACCAAAAAATCAGAAATAGAAATAAAATCTTGGCATAAGAATGGCCTTAGATCTTCTATAGTATGAAGCTCAAAGTCACTGGCTCTTAGATCCAGATCCTCCCCTCCCCAAATTTTTCAAACAAATATCTCTGTTCTCCTTGGTGTGAATGAACTAGAGAAAAATGGCATCTCAAATATTCACTTTCTTCTGGGAAAGTCTTCACTTCCCCAGTCTGTTAATTCCACACCCCAACAGGATAAAGATAGAAGCTGATTTAACACTTCTCATTAGCAAGGCCAATTATTTAGAGATGTTATCTGTTGAATACTCACTTACGGACTGCTGAGAGATTAAATGCAACTTAAAACTCTCCAAGTCTTTAATGCTTCAATTATAATCACAACCTGACACAAAATTAATTTTCATGTTTTGAAATAATACAACAAACTGACTGATAGAATTTCTGTCTTCTTCCTTCTATCCAAAGTTAATGCCCATGAACTGCTAAAATCTCTTCTACACTACTTGAAGGTCAGATTATGTTTACACACTAAAAACTACTCTGAATTAATTACCACTCTTAATTAAACAAACTAATTTTCCTAACACCAGTTATAAAAGACCTTTCAGAGAGAGAGAGAGAGAGAGAAAGCCATATCAAAGCTTTGTTCTTTGTGTGTGTGGGGGGGGTTACTGGAACCCAGAGGCCTTCTATCTCAGGACTATACCGCCAGGCCTATTTTATATTTTATTTGGAAACAGGGTCTCACTAAGTTGCTCCTGTCTCAGCCTCCCAAGTATTGGGATTACAAGGGTGCAGCACTATGCCCAGCTCTAAAGCTTTGTTCTAAACATACCAAATATACTTTGCAAAGGAGGCTAGGGTTCTTCTTGAGAGTACCACATATTTGATCTTTATAACAGAATTCTATTTCACTTTCAGAATAGAGGAAGTTTCATGGTGATTTTTCCTCCAATACTACTGACATAATGAAATCAGGCAAAACTTCATTTTCAATTCAAAAGTTTGGTTCTCAAATAAGAATGCCTCTAGGCATTCTGACAATAAGTAAGGAAGTGGGTGCAACCTAGACCAGTCACCATCGAGACGTGATGGTTGAGAGTGAGGCGCCAGGTACCGCATGTGCTATGCATGTACTTTACCCAAGAAAGTGCAAACATCTCCCCCTACAGCAAAGGGAACATTAGGGTTTCCACCCACAACCTCACAGTGTACTGTATTTCTTTTACTTGGGTAAATAGATGGTGGAGGGGGTTAACATTTAAGAGATCTGGAACATTCTTTGCCCTTAGTAAAGATAAAAATCAGTAAAATGGAGCTCAAACCATGGTTCCCACAGACAAGACTACAGGTTTTCATACCCACTTAGCCCATAGCTACAAAATGTCATGCAGGCCACAGGAGAGTTTGCAATTCCATCAGTATTTACTGAACACTAATTCCACTTCCCCTACACCCTGTGTAGATTGAAGGCTGGGGAAAGAAGTGGCTCCCCATGCACGAGACACTCTCTAGGCCCCTTGGTGTCTGTCCTGCTTTATTTGTTTCATTCTCACAATCACTCAATGGTGGGAAGAATGATGGGTCATTTCACGGCTGGGATAAGTAGAAGTAAAGTGATCTGCTTAAGGGTACACAGCTTATGGGAAAATGCAGGAAGAAAACCCAGGGCCCCCTCCACTGCCCCCAGATGACAGGACATTTCCTTGCCCATGGATGAAGGTAATCCAACATTTACAACAGAGCAGGACAGGAGTTCTCTGGCCACAAGATGATGTATCACAGGGGTGCGAGCTGGGAAAAGACAACCTCCCAGGTGTCAGGCAGTAGGGAGATTCACAAAAGAGCACTAGCTTTGGAAAACAGATGTTCTCAATGCCTGGTGACAGGCAGACAAGGCCAGCAAGTGCAGGAAAAGCATGGCGAAGGCCGGAGGCCTGCGGAGCAGGAAATGGGGGTACTCTGACAACACGGGGGTGATGAGGCCAAGATAGGTGATCCTTGAGAGAAGGAATCAGAATGACCAAAAAGATTTATATTCCATCTGCTTAAGGAATGAATAATTTCAGAAGTTCTCGAGGCAGGAAGAACAGCTGGAGCAAGGGGTAGGGCTTGGGATTCTTTGGGTGGCAGCTCTACGTTGTACACATAAAAGGGATATATTAAGCGACCAGAGGCTAAGACACAAGCCACACCCACCTAGGAGAAGTTAGGATCTTTGAATCAGGTATCAGCAAAATAGGCCTGGAGTGTCTTTGAGACAGAAGGAGTTAAGGCTGGCAAAGGAAGATCTAAAAAAGATAGAATGTACCATTTTGCAGGCCAGGTAAATAGAAAGAGAGGCAGAAATGAAGATGTCCAGAACACTCTAAGCTGAGTCAGCACTGAAGATTTTCCTAGGATGGGTTCTCCTTCTAAGAAACAGAGATACTGCAGACATCACACCTGGACAAATATTCTCCCTCATTACATTGATTTCCCTTCAAAGGGAACCCCAAAATTTTCAATAGTCACTCTATTGATTTAATACCAACTAATACCATTAAATAACCTCAAATACTCAAGAAAGAAAGTATATATTCTGCAATAGATACATTAATCTCTAGAAATTCTATAATGATTAAGGAAATTGGGGTTAATTCTTAACATTCAGGGGTTAACTCCATGAAGCATAGCTACATACTCACACATCCCTATGATGGGCAGAAAAGACTTTGCTTCCCACCAGGGGAGCTGAAGAATGAACGGACCATCTCCTCCAGGACCATCAACCTGCCTCTAACATTTAGGAAGAAAAATATCATTTTACATTTAAACAAAACTTGCACTAAGAAATAGATGGCAAAATCCAAGTATTTTATTAAAAAAAAAAAAAAGAATTCAAAGACATTTTCACAAACCTACAGTGTCCAGTTTGGAGCTAGGTCCAACTTTTTTAGGGGTAGGTATTGGACTTTTCAAGGAAAAGTGTAGGATAATTCCTGAATTCTCATTAGCTCTTTTTTAACTTAGAAACATTTCTAAACATAAAATACAGACCAACAAACTCCTTAGATCCCATTTGTTTTTTAACCATGTTCATATGTCACTGATACCAAACGTTGCTAACAGCTCCCTTGTCAGCCTGACATCCTAGACTGACCTTATCACAACATTTGGAAACATCACAACCAAAGAGGGGGTTGATGGCTGGAGGTCACTTTAAAGTGATGACAAAAAAAAAAAAAGACAGCTGCAAAGTCCAGCACTTAGCAAGATACACACAGAGCAAAATAAATAAGAATCCTGCTTATATTGCCAGAAGTTCTCCTCAAAATGCTTTCCAAATGTATATAATGTGGCCGAGGAGCCAAGGGACAGCCTGTGCATCTGAACTTTTACACTTCATTCCAAATGCATTTACCTTTCCAGGACATACAAAGGGCATATGATATCACTTTAGACCATGTATTTGTATTCTCTGGGGTTTGTCTTCTTTTATACAACACACACACACACACACACACACACACACACACACACACACAATTTCATTAATTCTCAGAACCTGGAGGCATCCAGTGGGGAGAGACAGTGCATTGCTTGGTGACCAGGTACTCACCACAAGGTTAGCAAGCCCCCAATCACTCGGATCACAGCATTGTCATGGAGTGGGCAAAACATCAGCATGCATGATTTAGTGTAGAAAAAGGAACACAGGCTCCATGCAGGCCCTCAAATTCAATACCTATAACTTACAAATCAGTACATTTTACTACACATCTGGCCAACTTCATATATCGTATATCAACACATTCTGCTCTGATTTTTATATCATCTTATTATCTAAGTTATCTCAACCACTGCATAATGTAAACACTAGGATATCCCCCATTTTATAGCTTAAGAAACTGAACCACCAGAGAATCAAATGACTTGTCCAAAGTCATAAAACTACTTAGCAGAACCCAAGTCAGACTGACCCTAAAGCCCAATGGCCTCACTATCTGGCTCATTACCTCAAGGGTCAATGCTTCTTAACTCTTCTCCTTGGCCCCAAGGAAAGCAGAATACTCTGGTGGATCACCAATGCTGACCCCAAGGGACTGGCAGCACCTGTCATCACACAAAACTGAATATAGGTCATTAGGATGTGAGATGTAAGGTGTGAGATGGGCCACACCTTACAGCCCCTGTTATGGAAGATGCTTAACTAAAGCTACCAGTGACAACACCAAAAATAATGCAAAATGCAGACTACTGGGAGATCCCAACCTTAAAACCTTTCCTATGTATTAAAAACATTTTTTCCATATAGTTTACAGCAATGTTAAATAAAGAATTAATTTGGAACTAACATGCTTTTCCAAACCCCAAGATAATGTTTCCTTTTCTTATTGGGAAATGACAGGGTATGAAGACTAAATCCAAGGCCACTGGATTCTGTCTCTCTCAAGGGAGCCCTGGCAGTGATAGGCAGAGGGGAAGGAAGGAGCTCTAGGCCAGATGGTGAGCGATGGTCCAGGCAAGCCAGTCCAGCCTCCCTGGTTTCAATGGCCTTGTCTGCAAATGAGGCAAGCAGATGGCCAAGGCCAGAGAAGTCTCCCAATGCACCTTTCCACTCTGTTCTGCATGATCAGTGAGGTGCTAAGGTATGAGGCCCAGAGCATGGGCCTGGGCCAGCAGCAAAAGAGTTTATGCTTTCCAGCTGAAACATGCCAAGGATAGTAATGGGAATGGATGCTCAACACCCACACTGCTATGTTAGAAGTAAAATCCAAGGCTAAATTGCTCTTGGGAATCTAGATTTTATTAGACAACACCTTGGAAATTTCCCGAGTCAGTCAGATTTGAAATGCTAACTAGATATGTTTTTATTTGTCATCATAAGTTAGATACTTGTAAAATAAAAGAAACAAAAATCAATCAGTGGATTAACCTGTAACAAATGATGCTACCCAAGGTTGGTTAAACGAAGAGGTTTGATTATCAAACTAAGGTAATAACATACGGGGGCCATTCCCTCCCCACAAAAAAAAAAATGATTTTTACAGAAGATAAACCAATCTATTTTTATATCATCTATTCCAAGATCCTGCACCACTCCAATGCCATCACTGTCAGAAAGACTAGGATAGCAGATAGGAAGTATAGGGTAATGGCTGAGATAACAGATTCTATTGTCAGACCAACTTCTTCAAAACCCAGCTCCACCACTAAATAGCTATCAGATCCTAAGCTGGTTACATATGCTTTCTGCAATTTTTCTTTACCTGTCAAATGGAGCTAAGAATAGGATCTACTTTGTAAAGTTGTAAGGAAGCTAATATATTAATAAGTAAAACACAGATTATAGGCTGGTTTATACTGAATACGTTGAATACGTACACATAAGTATTAACTCTTACCATAACATGTATGTTCAAAAGCACCCACTGGAGAATTCTGATTAGAATTAGTGAATTATTTCCTATTCACAAAAGAGATAAACTATTGTCACATACAGACCTTTACTGGTATAAAAGTATTATAGAAAATATAATTGGAAAAGGAAAAAATGAGCCTGAAGTAATTTTTTTAGTAACTAAAAATTCACTTTTTTTTTTTTTTTTTTTTTTACATACTAGGGATTGAACCCAGAGGCATTCTAATTCTGAGCTATACTCCCAGCCTTATTTTATTTATTATTTTGAAACTGGGTCTTGCTAAGTCACTGAGGCTGTCCTAGAATCTGTCTCAGCCTCCCAAGTACTAAGATTACAGGCATATGCCACCACACCGTGCTTGACCCCATATTTTCAAAGAGAATCTAAAATAGTCTAATTTATGAGAAATTTACTTCATTTTATCATACTCTGTGTTAATTTTTTGTCTCAAATAAATTATGTTTTCCTAGATTTCTATTGAGGTCGATGACTTGATGGTAAATCTTGTCACTTTTATTTCAGATTGCCTGAAGAAGAAGGAGAAGAAGGAGGAGAAGAAGGAGAAGGAGAAGAAGGAGAAGGAGGAAAAGGAGAAGGAGGAGGAGGAGAAGCAGAAGCAGCAGCAGCTTGGTTCCAGGCGTGGTGGCGCATGCCTATAATCCCAGTACTTGAGAGGCTGAGACAGGACAATCACAAGTCCATGGCCAGCTGTAGCAACTTAGTGAGACCCTATTTAAAAAAATAAATAAAATCGGGCTGGAGGTATAGGTTGGAGGTAGAATTCTCCCAAGTACCACAAAAAAAAAGGTAGAAGCTTTCTTCAGTCATCATCTGTGGGACTTAAATGTTCACTCATCTAGAAGGAAATAACATATTTTAATTTATCACCATTATTAAGTAGTATATTCATTCATCTCTACCAGATATACTAATTAAGACTTAGAGAGTTACCATAGCAAATTTTTATGAAATCCTCGTGGAGATTCCTCATTCAAAGATTATATATGTAGAAAGCCAAAAAATTGATAGCCCACCCCCCAAAAACATAAAATTTTACCAATGATAACAATCTGCATATAAAGAAGTATACAAAATAATATAAATGAATATCTCATATGAAATTATAACTGGTTTTCAAGTATTACTTGTGAGATCAGGCTTTTCATTTTACAGTAACACCTCATAAATCTTCCATAGAAGACAAAAGAACAACACTGAGCAAGGAACAGCTTGTTGAGGACACATGTGCCTCTCCTGCCCAGGACTGCTTACATCCTTGGAAGACAACTCAATTGCTTACTAAGCATGCTGCATTTTATTATGCTTTAATTACACAGTTCCTCTGATCAACCATGTTAGCGTTTAATTACCATGCAATTAACTCAATGCACTAACACAAGCTCATCGGCATTTCTACTGTAGCCACAGAAATCACTGAGCAGCTGACCCAAAGCCACCTGCATTTTACTCCCACCCACCTGTGCTCTGCATCCCAGGGACTTGCCTGCTCTAAGATTATAAAAGTTCTCCAGAATACCAATTCTTCTTCATCTGTGGCCAAATCTTCCCAAAGAAGGCCTAGCCTTGAGGAAGGAAACTCTGAGTGCAAACACCCCTACTTGATGGAGCCTGGAAGTGGGAGATGGACAACTCAAGCACTAACTATATGAGCAGCCACCAGTCTTGGATATCTAAAGCAGAGAATCCTCACCCTTCCCAAATGGAGTTGACATAACTATCCTTAACATCCTAGCCTAAGAACACAGTCTCAAAGGATCATTTCATCAAAACAGCCCTTTTACCACCTACAAAGTAGGAAGAATGATATATTTTAATAAAAAAGCAATTCTTTAAATAAATTCCTCTTATTTTCCCTCTCTTTCTTCCTTTCTTTCTTCTTTCATTCTATATCAATTCCTGGATCAGCTCTTCAGGACATTATTGGTTAAATGATTTTAAGTTCCCTCTCTTAAATCTGTTTATCACAGTTCAGCAAATGTTCTTAAGCTGAATAGAGGTGAACATGCTCAATCACTTGTCACCAGTAAACAAACAAAAAAATCTCATAGTTCATTTCACATATGCTTAATAATAACAAACACGACAGAACCCAGAAAGCGGACAAGGAAGAGTGAAGGAGCCCACGCACATGGCAGTGGCATGTTCCATGGAGCGGCAGCTGCCATTGAGCCAGCCAACTGGAGCAAGGTTTACTAGCACTGAGACACCCAACGACCTCCTGCATACCCAGTGACCAGATGTGGAGTAAGCAACTCCAGAACTCCACATCCTAATCAGGTGGCATATTCCCACAGGATCAACAGTGACCAGAATGCCTGGGACAACCAGATTAAACCTGCAGCGGGGACACCCCAGCTCACCTCTCCCTCCAGAGCCAGAGCAGCACTCAATTGTAAGTTAACTGTGCATCTTTCTGGTGATTGGATAGGAGCAGAAGTGCAGGAGGAATTCAGAGCACACAGGACATAGAGACCTAACAGGCACCCTGGAAAATGCCTGGCATTTAGACTGCACTCTTGCCACCAGCAAAGGCAGAGAGAGAGAGAGAGATGTAGACAGGGCCTGTGGAAAGTGCGGAGCCTCAGGCTTATATAGGGTCCAGATCCAGTGACGCCCCTTGCCTACATAGACAAGAGCAGCACAGGGACAGGCCCTGTAGTAAGCTCAGAGACACAAGCTTGTAGAGGGAGAGGCGCCAGCGGAATTGGTATTGGCACAAAAATGGACACATAAACCAATGGAGCAGAATAGAAGATTCAGAAACAAACCCATACACTTACAGTCAATTGATTTTTGACACAGGAGCCAAAAACATACACTGGAAAAAAGATAACCTCTTCAACAAATGGTGTTGGCAAAACTGGAAATAAACTCCACTTTCTCACCCTGCATAAGAGTCAATTCAAGATGGATCAAAGACCTGGAAGTCAGGCCAGAGAACTTGCAGCTACTTGAAGAGGGCATATGCCCAACACTTCAACACACAGGCACAGATCAAAACTTTCTCAACAAGACCCCAAAGTCACAAGCAACTCAAAGGAAGATTAATACATGGGATTGTATTAAACTGAAGAGCTTCTGTGCAGCAAAGGAAACTATCAAGAACCTCAACAGAGAGCCCACAGAGTGGGAGAAAATTTTTGCAAGCTAATCCTCTGATAAAGGACTAATATCTAGAACATACAGAGAACTCAAGAAACTCACAGTTAACAGATAATGCAATCAAAAAATGGACAAAGGATAAAAGAAGAAATACAAATGGCCAATAAATGTATGAGGAAATGGTCAACATCATTAGCAATCAGAGAGATGCAAATCAAAACTACCTTGAGATTTCACCTAACCCCAATTAGAATGGCAATCATCAAAAACACAAACAACAACAAATGCTGGTGAGGGTGTGGAGAAATAGGAACCCTAATACATTGTTGGTGGGACTGCAGATTAATGCAACCACTTTGGAAAACAGTATGGAGGATCCTCAGACAAATGGGAATGAACCTTCCATATGATCCAGCAATGCCACTTCTGGGTATATACCGAAAAGAATGGAAACCAAACTGTCAGACTAATGCATGTGTACCTATGTTTATCATCACACAATTCACAATTGCCAAACTATGGAACCAACCAAGATGTCCATCAACAGATGAACGGATTACAAAAGTATGGGATATATACACAATGGAATTTTTCTCAGCCATGAAGAAGAACAAAATCATGTCATTTGCAGGGAAATGGATGGAACTGGAAAACATTATGCTAAGTGAGATTAGTCAGTCACAAAAAGTAAAAAATTGGATGCTCTCCCTAATATGCGGAAGCTAGAGAGAAAGTGGGACATAAGAGGGACTCCAGATGAAGAAGGAAAAACCTTAGGTGAACAAAGAATTTCACTTAACTGAAAGTGATGGGGGAGAGGAACACCCTAATACACATGATATACTTTCACAATCATATCAAAGTCAATCACTAAACTGAACTTGAGAAGGAGGGAGGGCAAGGGAGTGGAGTGGGAATTGGAGAAGGGTTAAATGAGAAATGTATGCATGTATGCCTTTACCAGCTTGTACCTAACAAAGATGTATGATTACAATGCACCAATTAAAAAAAATAACAAATACATTTCCAAACCAAAAAATAAAGAGAGGGAGAAGAGGGTGCAAAAAGGAAGTTTTCCACATTGCTGGTATAATTTCTAGAAAGATTAATACCCATTTGGATGCCATTCTGTTCACACAGGATTTTGAAAGGCTGTGTTTCTGCTCTATAACAGGAGTGGAATCAGCTGCTTTAACTTGGGGCCCTAGTATGCAATGCTCAAGTTGCTAGGTTATTTATATCTGTAAAGCACAGCCCACTTCTACCATATTTAAGTATGCAAGACCCTAGGGAAAGGTCACCAGACAATGTCACTAGTTTCAAATACACTGGCAATATAGAAGTCCCCCAACCTTTGGGAGAGTTTTCATATTTAGGAATGCTTCATAAATAAGCTAGAGGGTCTCCTGGCAGGAGGGCTCTCATCTTTTCTAGGTTCAGCACAGTTCCTGGGAATTCAGATGTTAGTCTGAAGAGCTGGAATCCAGTCCTGTGTTTGTAATCCCACCCATGTGACTATCTCATGCTGACATGAATTTGCTCAATAAATATTTGCTGAACATTTCCTATTTGGAAGGCACCATGGGAGAATCTCCTCACTCTTCTCCCCCTAAAACATTCAAGTTCCCCAGAGGGTATCCTAAACCCATACACAAACAGCCAATCCATGGTGTGCTGTAACAACTGCCATGCTCCTCCATACTGCAGCACAGACAGATTGCAGAGGACAAAGTGAAGTCTTTCTCTCAAGAGGAATAATGGTTAGGTGGATGTGAGCTGGACTTTTTGAGAGAGAGACAAAAGAGTTCCAGGAATCTCACTTCCACAAAGCAGACTCCATTAGGGCTAGATCTTTATAGACCTTGTTCAAAATTGTTTTCTCCACATTTAGAACAATGCCTGCCAAAAAGTAAATACTCACTAGGTAGCTGTTCCATGAGAAGAAAGAAAGAAGGAACAATCCTAAATCTGGCACTGATTTAGCCATTGTGTAATTACCTCCAACATGCGGAGGTTCAATGACATTTGGATAATGTAAGCACCAAGTCCAAGCTACTCAAAGGAGCAGGCACCCCTATCTGTTCCCTGTGTCCACAGAGGCAATACAAAGCCCCAGATTTTTTGTTATAGACTAAGTTAAGGGAGAACTTTTTTTTACTCTTCTTTAATTGAGAATTCCTTAATTTATTCCCTGGAGAGGTCACAAATTAATCCATAACACAGCAGATGGAAAGGGACCTTGACTTCAAGTTTCACCTAACATCTAATGTTTGTGTATAAAATGACACACTGCCAATACCATAGTTTTGAAAAGCCCAGGAAGAGCTCCAACCTGGAGCCACCAGATAGATGACAGAGCTTTGTGAGGACCCTCCCACCAGCTGTGTACTCCAACCCCACACCCCAACGACAGTGCAGTGGGCATCAGGAGGTAGATACTCAGGACAGGAACTCCAGAAGGACCCTCAGTAAACAGAGGATTCCTTGCTTACTAACACAATGCCAGAGGACTGTTATAATGCCAGGATTTCCTAGAACATTTTAAAATAGATTTAAATTAATATAAACCAGAGTTAAGACAATTTTTTGTGAGTGTGATACATAAACTAAGATTCATTTGCAAAGTATCAGGGAGCAGGAACAAGGTGGAAGAGCCCAAAACCATCCTCTTCAGAGACAGGTATCTGCCTTGTTTTTGTTTTTGTTTGCAGAAACATCTACCATGTTCTTGTTTTTTCTTTCTTAATGTTATTATTCAATAAAATGGGGGATAATGAAGAGGTGTTTAGAATGGTCCAGAGCTAAGAAAACAAAAATATCAAGTATTTCCTCTGGTTACCTTCTCAGCACTTAGCACTATGACTCCTCTTTCATGCTGATTATAATAATTAAAAGGAACTAACAAAGTTTTTTACCACATATCTATGATGCACCTAGAGTTAATTTTTTTATATGGTACAACCTCAGGACCACGGTTTACTTTTGTCCACATCAATACTCAACTGTTATAGCATCACTTATTGAAAATCCTATCCATCTCCCATTGAATTATGTCATCCCTTTTCATGAAAATCTTTTGAAAGTTTATGTGCTGGCTTATTTCTGAACACTCCAGTCTATTCCATAGATCTAATATGTCTATCCTTGTGCCAGTATCACATCACCTTAATTCCAATAGCTTTAAAGTAAACATTGAAATCAGAGAGGGTAAGCCCTCCCCCACTATGGCCTTTTCCAAAATTGTTTTGCCTACTCTGAGTCCTTTGCATTTCCATGTAAGTTTTAAAACTGACTGGTTGATTTCTTACAAACAAAAACAAAAAAGCACCACTTCTAGAAGTTTGAATGAAATTGCATTGACCTTATAGATCCATGTGGGGAGAGGACAGCTTAATCATGTTAAGCCTTCCAATCCATGAACATAGTATGTCTTTCATTTAAGGGACCTATCAGAATTATACAGAATAGTAACAAAATTTAGAGTTGTTACCTTGTGTGTCAACAAAGGAAGAACAGCTAGAAAAACAGCACATCTCTGTGAAATAATTTACAACTTTACATAATCCTTTCATGGGTCTTACATGAAATGATTTTACTGACTTAAAAAATATAAGGCTTAAAAATGCAGATCAAGAAATAGATGTGAGCAGGGCATGGTAGCACATACTTATAATCCCAGTACTTGGGAGATTGAGATGGGAGGCTGAGACAGGAGGCTGAGATAGGAGGATCATAGGTTCCCAGCCAGCCTCAGCAACTTAGTGAGGCCTTCTGCAACTTACCAAGACCCTGTTTCAAAATAAAAAAATAAAATAGAAGCCGGGCGTGGTGGCGCACCCTTGTAATCCCAGCATTCGGGGGGCTGAGACTGGAGGATCCGAGTTTGTGGCCAGCCTCAGCTACCTAGTGAGGCACTCCGCAACTTAGTGAGACTCGGTTTCAAAATAAAGAATAATAAAAAAAAAAAAAAAAGAAGGGCTGGGGGTATAGCTCGGAGGTAGAATGCCCCTGAGTTCAAACCCCAGTACCACAAAAATAAAAAGAAGAAAAAAAATAAAATAGAGCTGGGGGTATAGCTCAACGGTAGAATGCCTCTGGGTTCAATCCCCAGTACCACAAAATTTTTAAAAAAGGAAAAGAAAAGAAATAGATGTGGAACCTCAACCTGGGTACCATTTCCCCCTATTCAGATACCAGGTCTTTGATACTATACAGTTCACCAAAAACTAAAAATCAAAAGGAGGTTGGAAGAAGAGAGGATAACTAGAGAAGAGATATGAGCCCAGTGACCCTGTTGCTGGGTCACCACCTGCTCCTAGAAGTGGCACAAGGCTTCTAGGTTCTCAAGCAAGATCACAGGACAGAGGTAGAGAAGGAAGCAATAACGAGAGGTGAAAATAAATTCAAAGCAGGAAAGAACTCTTCTTGAAATGGTCTCCCTGGAGAAGAGCCAGGCTCCAGGGGGCATAGCCAAGGGTATGGCAAGGGCATCCACCTAGACACCACAAGGCCTGGGCAATTCCTAGGAGGGAAAGGCTGATAAGTAGGTAAGCATCATCATTTCCTTTCCACTCCACAGAAAATCATTCGCCCACAGAGCTTGAAAGCCTGTACAGTGAGCAAATCACTAATCACTTAAGTCACTGGATGTATAAAGCACATTTGGGTTAAGGAAGGAGCCAGTGAGAGAAGTTGCAGTAACCAGCAAAATCAATCTCAGGTAGAATTACAAACCACATACACAGCTACAGCTACAACCCAGGTGTCTGCAGATGGCTGGCTTAGATCTTAGTGCTGCTGACACAGGATTGAGGGTCAGTACCTAGGAAGGCCACTGTATTTAGTGTACTTCAAGGGGGTGATTTTGCTTTGTATTTTTCTACATCTTACAGATTATCTACAATTTTTATAATAAAAGTGTAAGAGTGAGTGAGTGTGTGTGTGTGTGTGTGTGTGTGTGTGTGTATTCTTTGCTGAGGATGGAACTCAGGGCCTTTCACCTACCAAACAAGTGCTCTACCACTGAGTTGTATCCAAGTCCATAGATGTATACTTCTGATGGCCACAGAGGAAGTGTATTAACTTTGTTGAAGCAAAACTCACACTCTGGCCACATAAATGCAGGCAATGTGGATCAGCATGGCAAGGCCAAGAAGTACAGAGCACTTGGCTTTGGAAGAGGGCGCAGCTAATAAAGTAGTATTTGAAAACACAGCACACAGCGCTGGTACAGTCAAACCTTCTGGGCTTTACAAAATTATTTTCCTCCAGCCCATCTCTGTGCTCTCTGACAGCTAAAATGAAAGGTTTTGCCTGAAAGTTGTTACCAAACATACAAGAGATAGGAAGGGAGACAGAAGTGACACAAAAAAACAGAAAACACCATCTATCACTCGGCCTTTATATTTCGCACTGACTTGCATTTTTCCAAGTGGCAGATCTCACAGCCTGCCTGTGTGTTCATGTTTCCAAATTCCATCTCCAAATCTGGATGCAGAGCCACAGGCAACGCCTCGCTCTCCTCTCCCCCAGCCAGGCCAGGAGCCAAGGGACAGATGAGACAACCTCTGTCTTTACAGATCAATACAGTTGTGATAACTGGCTTTGCAGTGAAGAGGGAAGTTGATTCCTATCTGAAACTCCTCGTTTTAGCAGAACACACTTATCAGTAAGCCCAGAGCTCTAGCAATGAAACCAGTGACACCCAGAGCTTAGGGCAACTGGTGTGAGGTCAGGCAGGAGGTGAGGCTTGCCATCCTAGCTCCCTCCCTACCCAGGGCTCTTCCTGCTGTGTCATAAAGGCATCCTTCCTTCTTAGAAACTTCAAAACCTGAGAGCTACACTTGGACTCCTGTAAGAGGAAGTCATCGGCTCTAGCATTTGTTTATTTGGCAACTTTGTTTCACACACATTTGAGAAAAGCTGTCAAATATGGTAAATTTCAAGCTACCTTGCCTTCCCCTAGAAATAACATTGCATTTTCTTTTTAAAACAAAATATGCAAAGGAAGTGGCTGCCTTGTCAAAGGGAATAAGCTGACAAATTCTGTAAAGCCTCCTTCAGCTAAGGAAAGTTGGAGAAATGCCTTCCAACCCATGCATCAGACCCACATATTCTTAGAGGCAGAGCCACCTGTGAACAGGTCTCCTATCGTAGGCTTAGACAAATGAGCAAGCAAGACTGCAGAACCACCCCACATGCCAGGCTTCATATCCAACCCACTGAACTGATGTGCCCAATTGCATCTTTGTTAGTTTTCAGCTACTGTCTGAAAATTCAGCCTTCCATGGAAACAATGCCCATTCCTTAGTTCCCAGTCTTAGAAATAATCATCTCAAAAAATCAGCTGTAAGACTTATGAGATGCTTCAAAATATGTGTTTAAAAATTAAATATAAGCTGGGCATGGTGGCACACACTTGTAATCACAGTACTTGGGAGGCTGAGACCAGAGGATCTGGGTTTGTGACCAGCCTCAGCTACCTAGTGAGACCCTGTTTCAAAATAAAGAATAAAAAATAGGACTGGGGGTATAGCTTGGAGGTAGAATGCTCCCGGGTTCAATCCCCAGTACTGCAAAAAATAAAAAATAAAAAGAACAAATGATATCCAGCAACCTCATGGGAGGGCCACCCCTTTAGTAGAAGCCTTTTGGGGATAGAATTGGTGTGGGTTCTCAACAGCCAGTCATGGGCATCTAAGCCCTAACCTTGGTCTCAGCTAGAGGTTTGAAAAATTCAGGCAAAGAGAGACACTTCTGATCTGCTCAGGAGCAACAGGAACAAAAGGGACTTGTCCAGTCCTGAGTGTGCCAACAGATGGCCTAACCCACTTCTTTGGGCCAAGTGGAAGTAAGCAGACAAAAGTTCTTCCTTTTCTTAAACAATGAACAGAGGAAGCCTTACCTGTCAAGATCTTTCATCCTCCTGAGAAAAGGTCATGTGTCTTCTGTTCACTGGGTTGGTCTAGAACAATCCCTGTAGCACACTGAACTTCTAAGCAGGGTATTTCTAAACTCTCAAACTTGCACAAGATGCATTTTTTCAGTGGCACTGTTTGTGAGGAACAGAAGTGCTCTGGCAAGGCTACAAACCCCCTCAGGTTACCAAATTCTGAACAAACAAAACTGTGTTGACATACGGACTGTGGTAGAGCCTGCACACTCAGAAAAGATGGCCAACTGTGCCCTCTGAGAATTGTCTTTAAACAATGCTATCTTTCTTCTGCATCTTAAAGTGCTCAAGAAGAATATGCATATTAAATAGCAGGGAAAAGTTACTCAATTGAGGCAAAAATTCCTTTCCCCGCAGTGCTCCCTCAAGAAGGAATTTTACGTTGTGCCCAACTCCAAGTGGGCACTGATACAGCTTCAGACTGCCACAGCAGATATCTGGGTCTTTCTCAGTTATTTCTAAGGGTATCTGGTTTGACTACTCTTTCTCCCCTTGCCCTGGGTTGCCTACTATGAACCTGGTTGTGTTTAGACACTAGGGATGCAGGGCAGACTCCACCATTACTGATCTAAAATCTACATCAAGCATTTTCATCCTCAGCAAAGGTGTCCTCTTGTTTTGTGGTACAGAGGCTAGTCACAGTGCTTCCCTGTACCCAGGAGCACATTGGACACAATAGATATTTGTTCCTTAGCCATTATTCTGTGGAGCCGTTTTAGTCAAGAAGGACCTGCCATGATATTTAAACAGGAACAACCAATCAATGGCTACTCTCACTTGAATTTGTGATTTTGAAATTATTTTTGAGTTGTGATTTTCAAAAGAAATTTGAGCAGCTGAGAGGTGTAGTTCAGTGATAGAGCACTTGTCTAGCAGGTGTGAAGCTCTGGCTTTGATGCCCAGCACTGGAAAAAAATTGAGAGAATTTTGCCAGTGGCAAACTATAGTTCTCAGTCAGCATGTTTGTTTGCCTTCTCCCTTGATTTCAAAATATATTTGCTTAATAGGAGCTTAACTTCAAACCACATCTAGGCTGTGTCTCTGTTTGACTTTTACAATAAATAAAAATAATACCTCAGAGAGCAGAAAGAAAATATTGAAACTATAAATATAGGCCTAGAAAAAATTTTTTTCTCTGGCATCGAGATTATTTCTAGATACTTTCATAAAGTCAACATGAAAATTCTTTAATTCTGTCATAATAGGTACACTGGCAAAGAGTAAGTCCCCTCATCCTCTCACTGGTCATTTAATCAGCAATAAATTTAGTCTCTACAGCACTCTACCAACTGATCTCTACTTTGTAACAATAATTCCTACATAGCTCTCTTGTTAATGCATCAAGTCCTCTGATAGTTTTGCCAAACTTCTTTCATTAATTTTTCATGTCCTCTGCATACCCCCTTGCTAAAAGGTAATGAGTTAGTGACTGATTAGTATTTATCCATCCAGAACAAAACTGGGAAGGGAAGGGAAGGGAAGGGAAGGGAAGGGAACCAAAGGGAAGCAAAGGGAAGGGAAGGGAAGAGAATCCTATACCAATTACTGTGAAAAACACCTTACTAGATGTTGGGGGTCAGTGGACAGACTCCTGGAAGCGTATCACTCCTGTGACAGATGCTCATCTGTGGGTCAGACTTAGGCAATCCCAGCTTTCTAGCACATAGCCACCAACCCAGAAACTTAATTTTAAAGATCTCCCCTGGCAAATGTATGGATTATCCAACAGCCCTACACTTCCAATGAACACCAGCTCCCTCTGTCTGAAAAGTCTTGGAAGACCATGTGCACCTAATGGCAACAAACGTGACAGAGGCCTTTCTACTGGGAGCACTAGTAGCCAGGAAGAAGCAAGAAAGAACAGGCAAGGTAACAGTGGGAGAACTGACTATGAGGCCTAAAAAGCATTGAGAAAGCTAAAATCTGAGCACTAAAAGGGTTTGCAGCCATTCTTGGTAGGATCAAACCATTCAGAATCATAAAGAAACCTACACAAGAGATATCTAGGAACCAGGTTCAAGTTAGATAGAGGACCCAGAATATTTATTTTTTAAAAAATATATAACTCATTTTTTTTTCTGCTCCTTGGTCTGTGTGTGTTTTTGTGCCAATACCATGCTGTTTTTATTACTGTGGCTTTGTAGTAGAGTTTGAAGTCAGGTATTGTGATACCTCCTGCATGGTTCTTGTTGCTAAGAACTACTTTGGCTATCCTGGGCTTTTTTTTTTTAATTAATTAATTAATTAATTTTATTATTCGTACATTATAAGCAGACATCTTTGTTAGGTACAAATTGAAAACGACATATGTGCCCACAGTTCTCATTTGACCCCTTCCCCCAATTCCCACCCCGCTCCCTCGCCCTCCCTCCCTCTCGGGTTCAATTAAGTGAGTAACCTTGATGTACATTAAGGTGTCCCCGCCGCCCCCCTCCCCCCCGTCAATCCTTTTCGGTTAAATCAACTTCATTGTTTATCGAGGGTCTCTCCTTTTCCATCTGAAGACCCTCTTATGCCCCGCATAAGCATATTAGGGAGAACATATGCTTCTTAACTCTTTGTGACTGACTAATTTCACTTAACATTATGCTTTCCAGTTGCATCCATTTCCCTGCAAATAACATGATTTTGTTCTTCTTTATGGCTGAGTAAAATTCCATTGTGTACATATCCCACAGTTTTGTAATCCATTCATCTGTTGATGGACATCTTGGCTGCTTCCATAGTTTGGCTATTGTGAATTGTGCAGCTATAAACATAGATACACATGGGTTGGACTGATAGTTTGGTTTCTGTTCTTTTGGGTAGATACCCAGAAGTGGTATTGCTGGATCATATGGTAGGCTCATTCCCATTTGTCTGAGGATCCTCCATACTGTTTTCCAAAGTGGTTGCACTAGTTTGCAGTCCCACCAACAATGTATTAGAGTTCCCACTTCTCCACATTCTCGCCAGCAGTTGTTGTTGCTCGTGTTTTTGAATATAACTCATTTTTTAAGAGATATGTAAAATTCTATACTTGAAATTTCTCGATTAAGACAGGAAGTCATAGGCCTTCCCTTGATTTTTTTTTTTTTTTTTAATTTTTTATTGTAGTAATTTGTGCAATATAGCATACATCTTTGTTAAGTACGAGTTGTTAACAACATATTTGCACACAATTCTCATTTGACCCCTTCCCAAATCCCCCCCCAATCCCCTTCCCCTCCCTCCCCCTCAGGTTCACTTCGGTGAGTGACCTTGATATGATTGTGTAATAACA
>PVLC010012258.1:0-44773 GCA_004027655.1 Graphiurus murinus
AAAAAAAAAAAAAGAGCTTCTCTTTAAGAGGTGTTCTGCAGCATCAAGGCCTGTAGGCAGCTCTGTACCAAGAATCAAACTAAAGAAAGCATGAGTTGATGTTTTATTCTAATAGGACCTGCAGGGGTCAACTTCTCTTGAAAAGGAAGGTTAAAATTTCAGCGCACATCAGGAGACGTGTTCCTGCTTCTAATCCTCATGTTTAAAAACGTGTATGTCGGGGGAAAGAATGCTTCGTGTCCTTATCAAGTAGGGCATAACAAAATTGGAAATTGGTTTGTGATTTATTGCACCTCCGGCGACACAGTGAAGTGTGTAGTAAAATTAACTTTGGGTATATACAGTAGCTGCTTGCACAGCATGACTAAAGAAAGACCCTATGAGTAGGAGAGGTCGCAGCTGAACGAGGCCAGAAATGGAAAACTTCCACTGGTTGGAGCCGCACAAACTCGTGCTGTTGGGATTTGCTAGCATTTGCATTAGATCTTTGTGGCTAGTAGGAACGTAGGCTCAGAAGGCCCTGCAGGTCTTCATCTGTTCTGTCCTCCAGCCACCTGGACTCTTGAAGGTCCATCTGATACAAGGATCTCTTTGTTTGTTGTCAGGTTGGGGCTGCCACCGGGTCGGCGAGCAAAGAGAGTTGACCAGAAGTCCAGGTTGCAGTCGCACAAGACTGAATTGTTGCAGCCGTGGGGTTGTGAGGCATTTTTGGCAAGCGGAGCATTTTGAACACCCGCAGGAGCTCAGGGTTGTGGACATAGCCTTGGATAGGGAAAATATTTGATAGCAGAGCTCTTTCTGGAAATTCCCGCGTGGCAAACAAGGATGTGCAGTGTAATTTTGGTTTCATATTAAAATTCCTTGAAGCAGGCCCTGGGTCTGTATGGGGTCCTCAGATCTTTCCTTTAATGAAATTGCCAAACGCAACACTTCAGCCTTAGGACGTCATGGCAGTAATATAAACCAAAAAAGGGGCTCATTTACATTTGTGCCCACACCATTAATGTAAATTGGTTATTAGCTATTTATGCTACAGAGCAATATAAAACATAAAGGTAGTTTTATTAACTACATCCTGCCCTCTGAAATCTGCTGTGCATGGAGTTTATAATCAGCAATCCCACCCCCACCCCCATGCAGGATGGCATTTACTCTAATTAACATATTTATTAACAAATTACTGTGTCCTCTCTGCAATTTGCATTTTATAACACATTACCATGAGGAAGTTAATAAGACAGTCCCATGTCCTGCTTTTGTGATTCTACTGGAATGTTGTATGAGTTTGTTTCTCTCTTAAAGCCTTCATTTCCCTTTAGGCAGGGGTAAAGGAACATGGCATTTAGGAACAGTGAGAAGGCAGGAATAATGGGGGTGTGTTCCGGTCCCTGATTCCTTTCCAGTCCAAGACTATGGGCTGGTATGTGTGAGCGGGGTTTTGGAGGGAGAGGGACTAAATTTCACATCTCATTCTCTGTCCTCCAAGCCCTCTCCTCTCGCAGTAGTTGGGTAAGGTCTCTCTTCTCAGTCTTTCATACCGATCACTCCAAGACACAGAAACCTTATATAAGAAGTCAAGAGCAAAAGGAATGTGGGACCAATTCTTGGAACTTTAAAGAAAAAAAAAAAGAAAAAAAGCTTAGTGTTTAAGTATATATTTGTTATAAAAACATTTTTAGAACTGAGTTTCTAAATCTTAACAGTACTGATGGCCAAACCAGGCATCAAAATTTAACAAAACTTCCTAGGAGTGAATCCAGGATATTTTAATAAACAACCAGGGTGTTGCTACTCTCCAGGGCTTTCCAGACCAGGAATTCTTCGATCTTTAGGTGTAGCAGCATCCTTTTGTATTCATTTTAAAATGATATTGCTCCTCAGTCTTTAGCCAAAAGAGTTAAAGTCAGAATTACTGTTAGCAATCTATGCATGCCCATGTTTATAACAGCACAATTCGCAGTAGACAAATTATGGAATCAACCTAGGTGTCCATCAACAGATGAATGGATGATGAAAATACAGTACATACCCCCAGTGGAGTTTTACTCAGTGATAAAAAAGATCAAAATTATGTCATTTGCAGGAAAAATGGATGGAACTGGAGGACATCATGCTAAGTGAGATAAGCTAGACTTGGAAAGGGAAGAGTCACAAGTTTTCTCTCAAATGTGGAAGCTAGAGAGAAAAAAGGAAAGAAAAGAGGCCTGGTGGAGAGGCCAGTAAAGTAGTGGAAGGGGTTGGGGGAGGGAGGAGAGAAGGGAAAGGGAAGATATGGGCAAGGAAACAGACCAAACCGTGCTATGTGCATATATGAATGTATCACTATGAATCTCACTATTGTGTATAACTATAATACACCAAAAAAATTTAAAAAATGAAACAATACCACCTAACTGAAAGTGTGTGAGGCTTTTAAATTTACTCCTAAAATTAAATGCAATGGATTTAGTTTTGAGAACTTGAGGTGGAATTAAATATGAGGCCCTGAAATAATTGGAGTCCATATATAAGGGTCCTGGTAGGCACCCATCGTTGAGATGACTATAAGCCTTATTCTTTCACAAGTGGCTTCACTTTAAATCCAACCCTGGAAGCCACATTCTCTCTGGGCTTTCTTAATACCGTGGGGAGTTAAAAGCAGTGGACCAGGGCTCCCAGCATACCTGTTTCCCCCTGTGAACTCTTTAACTGCCTTTTTTTCTCTTATTCTATGCTTAGATTTCATTTCTTGCCTGTATAGTTAATCTTTCTTTGCAAATAGCTTGAGACACATCAGAAATGTACTGTAGATAGCCAGAGCCACTTAGAGAGATCTGACAGGGAAAAAGGGGATTTTACCATGGATGGAATATTAAGGAATCTTCTTGATGGTAGCTCTCCTTCTCCTGAGGAATGCCTCATCCTTGTATTTCTGTTTTTTTATTTTTAAAAAATTCAAAGTAATATGTATTACAAGATTGTTTACATTAAAGAAAAATAATCAAAATATCAAAAAATTAGGTACTGTTTAGATAGTCTAAGGTGTAACTGTGTACAATGTACAAGTGTACAATACTGGCCCATTGTTTTAATGTGAGACTATAATGCAACAATAAATTATATTAAAAATAAAGATGATACTTGAAATGTATTAAAATAAATTTTTTTCCAATAATGACCAATACAACAGTTTTTTAAAGAACAGGCATACAATGATTTAATTTCTGTGATGTGTGTTTGTATGTGAATGTGTATATTTGTATATGGAAAAAAAGTCTTAAAATCTATACTCCAAAGTATATACAAAGGTCACCTCTGTGTGACAGCTTATGAATGATCTTTATGTTTTTTTCTGGGGGATTAAACCCAGGGGAATTCTACTTCTGAGCTACACCCTATCCTTTTTTATTTATTTTTTCCCAGAAAGTGGTCCAGGGAGAGTGAAGGAGCCTGCATGCATTCCGTTTTATTTTTGGTTTTGAAATGGTCTTCGTAGGCTACTTCACGGATCCTCCTATCTTAGCCTTAAAGTACTGGGATTACTGGTGTGTACCATCACAACCAGCTATATATTTTAATTTTTTATATAATGTTAATATTTATTTAAAAATACTTTTTAGCTGGGCGTGGTGGCACATGCTTGTAATCCCACAATTTGGGAGGCTGAGACTGGAGGATCCGGGTTTGCGGCCAGCCTCCGCAGCTTTGTGAGACCCTGTTTCAAAATAAAGAATAAAAAATAGGGCTGGGGGTATGGCTCGGAGGTAGAATGCCCCTGAGTTCAATCCCCAGTACGCAAAAAATAAAAAAAAAAACCCCACAAAAAACCCCTTTTATTTTATTTTAATTGACACAGTAATCAGGCATGTTTATGAAGATATAATGTGATAATTCAATATACTTATACAATGTGTGATAATCAAATCAGGGTAATTGGTATATCCATCACCTCAGACAATTATCATTTATTTGTTCTGGGAACATTCAAAATCCTCTCTACTAGCTATTTTGAAATGTTCTGTCAAGTTACTCTACTGTGCTGTAGAACATTAGAAATTATTCCTCCTGACCAAATGCCCCCTTATACCTATTAACCATCCTCTCTTCAATCCCCTCCCCATAGTTTTTCTAGGCTCTGATAACCATGATTCAATTTTTTTACTTCCTCAAAATCAGATTTTTAGCTTCCACATATAAATGAGAACACATAGTATTTATCTTTCTGTGCCTGACTTATTTCACTTAACACAGTGTCTTCTAATTCCATCTATGTTGCTTCGTATGACAGGATTCTTTTCATGGCTTTATAGTATTCCATTATGTATATATAACATATATGTATATATGTCATCCATTGATGGACACCTTGGTTGATTCTCTATCTTGGCTACTGTGAATAATTCTGCAAACATATGTGCACAGATAGTATGTCTCTTTGACATACTGATTTGATTTTCTATTGATATATACCTAGTAGTGGGATTGCTGGATCATATAGTGATTCTGTTTTTAGTTTTTATTTATTTATTTTTTGGTACTGAGGATTGAATCAGGGACATTCTACCTTCAAGCTACATCCCCCAGCCCTTTTTATTTTTTATTTTGAAATAGGGTCTCACTAAGTTGGTGAAGGTCTTTCTATGTTGCTGAGGCTTTCCTTGAACCTGTAATCATTCTGTTGCAGAATCCCAAGTACTGGGATTATAGACTTGCACCACCACACCTGGCTCTATTTCTAGTTTTTCTTTTTTTTTTTTTTTGCGGTACTGGGGATTGAACTCAGGGGCATTCTACCTCCGAGCTATACCCCCAGCCCTATTTTTTATTCTTTATTTTGAAACCGAGTCTCACTAAGTTGCGGAGGGCCTCACTAGGTAGCTGAGGCTGGCCGCGAACCTGGATCCTCTGGTCTCAGCCTCCCGAATGCTGGGATTACAAGCGTGCGCCACTACGCCTGGTGCTATTTCTAGTTTTTTGAGGAAACTTTATACTGTTTTCTGTAGTGGCTGTACTGGCTTACATTCCTGACAAATGGTGTATGAGAGTTTCCTTTTCCCCCATCCATGCTCTACAACTGAGCGATGTCCTCAGCCCTCCACAAGGGGCTTTGAATTTAGTAGAAACAAAGTAAATACATAAAGGAGAGTGATTGATTCGGGGAGAGTCCATTCATGGTTTTCCATGGTTTCTTAGTTCTGAAGGAGGCTTCAGGTGAGAAGTTTCTAACTTGTGTGATAGGTATGCATGGGCTCTGTAACAGTGTCATTAAAAAAAGAGTGTGTCCCTCTATACTTTAAAAATTGAATTAGATCTGGCTTATTATGTTTATTTCTTAGGAGCCCATGGTGTCACCAGTCCTTTGGAAGGCTGTTTTTGTGCTCGTCACTTCTCCCTGCCTGATTTGCTTGAGTCTAGGTCATGGAATCAGTGTGAGGGAAGGGTGTGGGGTCAGTTCCTCTGGTGTATGGGGATGATGCTTAGATGCCCAGTCCAGTGAGAATTCCACTGAGCTATTTTGTCTATCTTTAAGTTTATATTTCACCAACGGTGATCCCAGACGAGGGGGATCTCTGGCTGTCTTGATACACAAAACATAATAATTAACATGACACACACAGTAACATTAATAAGCAATATCCTGTATTAATTTAGAACTTTAATTATGGCTAAATATTAAGCCAGTTAATTTTAATCCTGAATATCAAGGAAAAGTCAGAGGCCTCGAAAGCAGGTTCCTTAGCTGGGGTTTAGTTCCTAAGCCCCCTCAGGGTCTGGCTGGGTTGTAATAGGTTTGTGAACTTCCTGAAATTGAGTGCAACAATTCAAGGGATTCTGTAGACATTTCTTGGGTGGAGGGTTTGAGAAGTGGGTCAGATTTCCAAGGCAATTTGTGGTCTTAACTATTGGCTTTGGATTTTAGGAAGAATGTACATGATATGGACAGGGGAGGATCTTCAGTTTATAAGACTTTACGTATATGTACCCACTACAGCTGTGCTCACTTACTCTCCAGTTTTAAAGCCACCTTCTTGCTCTTGTTTCCTTGGGTGTCAGGTTACCCAGACTTGGGGATCCACAGAAGCCAAATGAAGTAGGGCTACAGGGAACTAGAAGCAAGGCAGGAATTTCCTATGTTCTACCTGCTGGGTTCCTGGTAGAACCGGGTGACTCTGGGAAAGCCCCGGGCTCTGGGAGCCGTGGGGTGCTGGGGAGGCAGCCACCGCAAGGGGAGGGCATTTCATCTATTTCTCCTGTGGTACAGGTGACTCCTTAGTCCTGAGTCCTAGAAAAAGCAAGCAGTGACTGCGCATCCTTCATCCCTGTAAAATAAGAGACTCAGGGGTTCCTTGAGGAAGTAGAGCCACATGGTGCCACATAAATTTCATTACTCTTATTATCATCACTCTGATTTTAATTTGATTTAAAAAATTTTATTGGTCCTAATTGCAGCAGTTATGAATGTTGATGTTATTTTCTGCCATTTCTAATTTCTATAAAGAACCCAGATCTTTGTTTCTTAATAATTGAAAATGACTCCCACTTAATGGATTCACGCATTCATACCGAATTCCAATCTTTGGCTTTGACGTTAGGGTGGGGGTATATTATCAGCTCCTTTTAAAATTATATTGTTTTCTAAACCCAGTAAGATCTCCAATCTGCATAATCTGATAGGCTGATGTTTTTCATTGTGAAGGAAAATTAGTCAATTAGGAATGCAAAAGGAGGTAAAGAAACATATTTTTTTATATGCAAAGATAAGAATACTGCTTAAGGATATTTTGCTATTGGCTTCTGGTAGGGACTTTTTTTTTTTTTCTTTTGCAGTAATGCAAGATAGAAATTTCTGTGGATAATGGGTAAGATGTGTGTTCCATTTTGTACTAAGCGTCCTTCTAGCTTCTAAAGAGTTAAAACATATTCGGTCCACCCTTATTAAACAGACGGTTATATTAGGAAGACTTATATAAATACTCAGGAAAGGCCTTGTGAGAAAATAACCTGCTGCATTCTATTTGTGTTACGGTCACCGTATGCGTAAGCTAATTTTAAACATTAAAACTCTAATTTTAAAACACCACTTCCCTGAAGGGTGGACCATCTGGAGAAGGCAGAAGGGTGAGGACCTTTGGGGTGAGTCACAGGGCCAGGGAGTGGGTAGGCAGAGGTGGTAACTGACCAGCCTGGGTCAGATCATTTCTCCAGGTGCCTCTACCCTGGAGTGAACCTCCAGTTGGGTTTGTTCCCTCTGATTGTAATTTAGAAGGCTGTACTGGGAAGGAGTACTTTGGTAGTCCTCAAAATAATTATTATTACGCCGGGCATGGTGGTGCACGCTTGTAATCCCAGTACTTAGGAGGCTGATACCGGAGGATCCGGGTTCGTGGCCAGCCTCCGCTACCTAGTGAGGCACTCCACAACTTAGTGAGACTCGGTTTCAAAATAAAGAATAAAAAATAGGGCTGGGAGTATAGCTCGGAGGTAGAATGCCCCTGAGTTCAATCCCCAGTACCAAAAAAAAAAAAAAAAAATTATTATTACTTTTGCTTTACTGAGGATTGAACTCAGTGGCATTCTATCTCTGAGCTACACCCCCAGAACTTTTTATTTTTTATTTTGAAACAGGGTCTCACTAAGTTAACGTGTGCTGGCCTCAAATGATCCTCATGTCTCAGTCTCCCAAGTATGGGGATTACAGGTGTGTGCCACCATGCCTGGTTGACAATCTTGAAATTTTGCGAAATAAAAATAAGCTGCAATTGTGACCCAGGGGTAGGAAAGGCAGAAAGCTGAGCCCCAAATAATATTGGATGTTCATTGCCCCATGTAGTCTGTGACTCAAGAGCAATTACTGGAGAGGACAAGGTGTGGGCTCTCATGCTTTTATTGGGGTTCTTGGGATCAGATACCTCTACGTCTCTGTCGGATTCTGTGTCTCTTCTTTCCTCAGTCCCCCTCCATCTTGGTTTTTAGTAAGTGCCAATTGCATCAAATTGCTTAGTTCAGCTGAACTAAGGCTAATTAAGGAGAAACTGCTGGTTCTGAACTTGAACTCAGGAAGGATTGCAGTAGACCCTGGGTCTGTAGATGTAGGTCAGCACACTGGACCAGTTGGTACACACCTGCACTGTTTGGTAGAGACTCAGGGGCAAGGCAGAAGTGCTATTTATTATTATTGTTTTTAAGAAAGGGTCTCACTATATTACCCAGGCTGGCCTTGAACTCTTGGGCTCATGTAATCCTCTTGCCTTAGCATCACAAATAGCTAGAACTACAGGCATGCTCCACCATGCCTGGTTCAGTGCCAGGTTTTTGAGGTAGGATTTGAAGCCCTCTGCTGTCACTTAAAAACTGCATGACTTTGCTGGTTGTGGTGGCACATGCCTGTAATCCTAGTATTTGAGAGGATGAGACAGGAGGATCACAAGTTCAAGGTCAGACTCAGGAACTTAGTGAAACCCTGCTTAAAACAAAACAAACAAACAACCCCCCCCCCAAAAAAAAAACCCCAAAAAATGAAGGGCTGGGGGTGTAGCTTCTAGGTAAAATGCCACTAGGTTCAATCCCCAGTACCAAAAAACAAAAATAAAAAACTGCATGACTTTGGCCAAAATCACAAAAACTCTCAGCATCTCAGTTTTTCTCATCTATTGACTCAGGACTGTCATACCTGCCTCATGAAATGAGTGTTACATGAATGAAGACAATGAAATGAGTCTTCAGACAAGGCTGGTCCAGCATTGGTGTCAAAGTTGCTGTGATTCCTGCTTGGACATATTTTCATTTTAATACTTTAAAAATCCTTAATGGAGCTGGGCGTGATGGTGCACACCTGTAATCCCAGTACTTAAGAGGTTAAGACAGGAGGGTTGTAGGTTCACAGCCAGCCTCAGCTACCTAGTGAGGCACTCCGCAACTCAGACCCTGTTTCAAAATAAAGAATAAAATAATGGTGGAAATGTAGCTTGGAGGTAGAATATCCCTGGGTTCAATCTCCAGTACCAAAAAACCCCAAAAAACAAAATACAAAACAAACAAACAAAACTTTAATGGAGCTGGGCATGGTGGTGCACACCTGTAATCCCAGTACTTGGGAGGCTGAGCTAGGAAGCTCGAAGGTTTGAGGCTAGCCTCAGAAACTTAGACCTTTAGCAACTTAACAAGACCCTGTTTTAAAATAAAAAATAAAAATAAAAAGTATTTAATCTCAATAAATGCTTTATTGAGATTTAAATGGTGTTTTCTCTCTTCCCCCCACCCCAACCCTACTCACCCATTTCCAACAGTAGGCTGAGTTTTTTGTGTGATCCTTTGTCTCAGGGAAAGTTTTATAAGTTACTCTCCCTCTTACTTTTATATGAAACTCTGATTAGGCATCCTAGGGAAGGAAAGAAGGCTCAGAGGGACCGGGGAACGGGATGAGGCCGATGCTGGGATCTCAGCAGAGCAGCTGGGCATGGCAGCTCCCCGAGGGCAGCAGCCCCAGAGGCTGGGCTGAGCAGTGCATTCACAGGTTCTCAGACCTCAGGCTCCAGGAAGCAGAGTGCCTGCTTAGTCTGGCTGAACTTTTGGGGTCCCAGGCATGGCATGTGAGGGGTGCCATGAGGACTGGTGCAGCGGTGTCTCACCCATTGCCCACCCCTATGGCCAAGTGTGGATGCTGGAGGAGGCCCTGATGTTTTGCTAACACCAACGCAGGGCAAATCCTGACTCAACTGAGACTGAGATTGCTGCCAGTCCATTAGGATGCATGCTCACAGCTAGGTTTAGTTTGATTTAAGTAAAATGAAGATATTGGTATTTTTTTTGTACACCTGATTTTATTTTTTGAATTTTTGAAAAAGTTGATGCATAGCTGGGCATGGTGGCACATACTTGTTATCCCAGTACTTGGGAGGCTGAGATAGGAAGATCACAGGTTCAAAGCCAGCCTCAGCAACTTAGCGAGGCCCTCTGCAACTTAGTGAGACCCTGTTTCTAAATAAGAAATAAAATTGGGCTGGGGGTATAACTTAGAGAATGCCTCTGGGTTCAATCCTCAGTACCAAAAAAAAAAAAAAAAAAAAAAAAATGGTGCATTATGCCAGTTGTGGTAGCACATACTTTTAATCTCAGTAGTCGAGAGGCCAAGACAGGAGGATCACAGTTTTAAGAACAGTCTCAGCAAGTAACAAGACTCTCAGCAATCTAGGGAGACCCTGTTTCAAAAGCCAAAAAAAACCCCCAAAACACAAACAAACAAACAAAAAACCAAAAAGAAAAAAACCAAAAAAACCCCAAAGGGCTGAGGGTGTAGCTTGGAGGAATGCCCCTGGGTTCAATCCCACTCCTGCACCCCCCCTTCCCTGCCCCGCCGCACACAGAGAGCATTATAGTTATAGACAAAAGTGGGATTTATTGTTACATACTTATGCATGCACATAACATAATTTGGTCAATTCATTTTCCAGTTCCTCCCCTTTCTTGAACACCTTCATCTACTCTATTGGTCTTTTATTTTAGTAAGATATTCTCCTCCCTTTCTCTTTCTCTCTCTAGCTTTCACATATGAGAGAAAGCACGTGACCCTTGACCTTGAGTCTGGCTTATTTTGCTTCACACAGTGCTCTTAGTTCCACCCATTTTCTTGCAATTGACATAATTTTTTCTTCTTTCTAGCTGAATAAAACACCATACTGTACATATACACAGCATTTTCTTTATTCATTCATCTGTTGGTGGACATGTAGGTTGGTTTCATAATTTGGCTACTATGAATTGTGCAGCTAAAAAAATGTATGTATCGCCATAGACTTTAATTCTTTGGATAAATAGCAAGGAGTAGTAGAGCTGGGTCATATGGTGGTTTCACTCCTTGTCTTTTGAGGAAGCTCCATACTAATCTCCATAATTATTTGTTCACCTGATTTTGCTTGAAATTCATACCTACACATTGAATATCCCTTATCTGAAATGCTTGACACCAGAATTATCTTGAATTTTGGATATTTTATGAATTTAGCATATTTGCATCTACATAATGAGATATTTTGGGGATATCCAAACATAAAACGCATTTATGTTTGATATACCCCTTTTACACGCATAAAGGTAACTTTATGCAAGATTTTTAGTGCATCTACTTTTTAACTATGATTTGTCACGTGAGGTCAGTCAGGTGTGGAATTTTCCATGTGTGGCATCTTGATACTCAAAAAGCTCTGGATTTTGGAGCATTTTGGGTTTTCAGATTAATGATGCTCAGCTGTATTTCGAGAGAACAGAAACGCCGAGCCCTATGTGAGTCAGGGTGCAATGAAAGGGTTCTGTAAGGAGCTCACAACTGAGCAAAACATTAAGAGATTATCTGGGGTTATGCATGGAGAGGGGTGGGGACGGGGCTCCAGACTGAAGGGACAGCATGAGATTGTGCAGGGTGTGTGGAGAACAGCATGCAATTTAGAGTTGTTGCAGTGAGGGTCTCCAGAGATGCTTCTAGAACAGCACTGTCCCAATAGAAGTGTCGGCAGCAATGGCATCTTCATTTGCTATTACTGCTGTAACACATTGCCACAAAATTAGTGACTTACACCAACACACATTTATTATAATTCTGGAGGCCAGAAGTCCAAAATAGGTCTTAGTGTGCTAAAATAGAAGTGTCAGCAGGGCTGTGTTCCTTTGTGGAGGTTCTTGAGAAAAATCCATTTTTGTGGTTTGCTTTTTGCCTTTTCCAGGTTCCAGGAAGCTGTTAGCTCCTTGGCTTGTGTCCTCTTCCTCCACTTTCAGGCCTAGCAGTGGCGGTCCCAATCTCGCATGTGTCACTGGCTCATGGAATGTTCTGCCCTCCCTCGCCCCGCTAAAGACCTTGGTGATTGAGCCCCACTGGTAAACCAGGATAATTGCCCCATTTTAAGGTCGTCTGATTATCGATTGTAATTCCATGTGCTAACTTCATTCCTCCTGCCGTGTAATGCAACATAGGCTCATGTTCCAGGGATTAGGACTCAGACTTCTTTGGAAGGCTATTCTTTTTCCTACCACAGGTAGAAATGTTCTATATCTGTCTGGTCTCATATATCAGCCACTAGCCACATGTGGTTCTTTAAATCGAAACCAATTAAAGTAAGTGAAATTAAACATTCATTGTCTCAGTCACAGTAGCGTGTTTCAAGTGCTCAGTAGCCACATGTGGTTATTGGTTAGCATACTGGATAGTTCTGGAAAGGCAGGAAGTGCTGGTTAGGTTAGCCCTGGTGCTCCTCCACCTTCTATGAGTGGAAGCCTCTGAAGCCTGCTGCTGTGGCTTCAGAGGACGTGCATGAGAGAGCCCGGCAAGACCCGATTCAAGCACCAACTTCCTCTAGAGACTTGGCTAGTTTATATTTTGTGCAGAATATACTCAATTTTATTTGATTAAAATGTGTGTGTGTGTGTGTGTGTGTGTGTGTGTGTGTGTGTACACATATATATCTTCAAGCCAAACCAGCATTCTGGGGAAGTTACCATGTTTATTCTGGGACTCTCCTGGCCACACACTTCAGGGGTGAGTTGCATAGAACTTGAAAAGCCCAGCTATGGACATTTTTGGGTGGAGAAGGAATATGATCAGATTTGAAGAGGCTGCGGGGAGCAATAGGAGAGGGGTGGCTTTGACAGAAAGCACCTTCCAGATAAGGAGACCAGCGAAGAGGCTGTAGGCGGATGATTACATATCCTTGCTTTCTTGAACTCAAATGATTTTATGTGACTTGATTTGGCTAATGAAACGTGAGCCAGGGTGATCTGTGTCACTTTGGGGCTGAAGCTTTAAAAGTCAGTTTTCTGCTTCATTCGTGGTTCTCTCTTTGTGACACTAGGGATTGAACTCAGGGGCATTCTACCTTTGAGCCATACCCCCAGCCCTATTTAATTTTTTATTTTGAAACAAGGTCTTGCTAAATTGCTGAAGCTGGCCTTGAACTTGTGATCCTCTTGTCTTAGACTCCCACATGCTGTGATTACAGGCCTGTGCCACCATGCCTGGCTTCATGATTCTCTCTCTTCTCTCTTTGTAATACCCATTTTCTGCCATAACAAGCAACATTTCAAATGTGGACTGCTCCACCAACCTGGGTCACAGAAGGAAGACTGTGCGACAGAGCTGCAGCTGTCCATGTTGAGGCAATAACTTGAGCAAGCAATTAACTTATGTTTTTGTAAGTCACTGAGATTTGAGGATTCTTTGTTACCACAGCAGAGCTTATTCTATACTGACTGATACAGAGATCATGCAGTCTACCTGGACAGAGGCCTTGACTGTATGAAATGTCTATTAAGAGAAATGCTGCCTTTAAAAATGGTTACAGATAGCTGGGCGTGGTAGCGCACGCTTGTAATCCCAGCTTTTGGGAGGCTGAGACCGGAGGATCCGGGTTCACAGCCAGCCTCAGCTATCTAGTGAGGCACTCCACAACTTAGTGAGACCCTGTTTCAAAATAAAGATGAAAAAATAGGGCTGGGGGTATAGCTCGAAGGTAGGATGCCCCTGAGTTCAATCCCCAGTACTGAAAAAAAAAAAAAAAGGTTACAGATTATAGGTGGTCAGTCCTAAGTCTTAAGCTATATATGTAGTTTGCTTGTCTTTATACAACAATCTCTCTCTTTTTTTAAGCTAAGGTTATTTTTGCTATTTAGTTTATGCTTTTAGGTAAATCAAGTTATATAGTGCCACAATCATTTCAAGATCTCTGATTGAATTTGGGTTGCAGAAACAGAACATGGAAACATAGTTTAGCAGACACAAAATTTTTCTGTTAGCTAGAATTGTTAGAAATTGAGAAAGACATGTTTGCCTTTTTTGGATGACTTTCCTCCCTGGTTTATTCCACTGAGTTGTCATTAGTTGGCAATTGCCCTTCCAATCCCAATAGATAGAATTTTACTAGCAATTTTCAGAAGGAGTTGAGTGCTGAAAGCAAGTTAATGGTTGACTTGGATATTTTTTTTCCTTTCCCTACTCAGTAATAAATGATACTATCAGTTTCTCAGAACAATAAATAATGGTCCTATTATATCTGATAAACAAAATATATTCCAGGGCCCTAAATTTGAATGTATATTTCAAATGGGCCTTCTGAAGATGGAGATTTTAGTAGTTAGGAGAGACCCAAAAGTAGTTAGGAGATTTCCAAAAGCATTGGAAATATGCTATGAATCATCCCAGGATTTAGGTCATTTTTTGGTCCAGCTTGAGAAGTGTATATTATAGCTTCTTGACCTGTTTATGTGCATAAATGAAAGCTTGGAGAGTGGATTTACTGGTGGGGGAGGAGAACAAGGAGGTTAAAATAAGTGGCCTGAGCCAGGGTTTATAATGACTTGACTGAGGTCCGCTGTTCACCCGGATGGGCTCTGTTGTCTTTTTTGTTTCCAGTAGTACAAAAATATTCTTGGTTGCTCTCTCTTTGCCCAAGGTATGAATTTTAAAAAAACAGAGGAGCCACAACCCATGTGATTTTAATGGCCCCTTAAGTGGTGGTGGTGAGAGGAGGCTGAGGGCAAATAGGGTTGGTAGGTGTATAAGCTCACCAGGACTCAAGATGCTGTTGAATGTCTTTTTTTGTTTTGTTTTTCGTTTTTATTTTTTTTGTTGTTTTTTGCAAATTTCTTCCCTTGTTAAAGGGAAAAATGTCAGGGAGAAAGGTATATTAGGTGGTACCTTTGCTCTCTCTCTCTCTCTCTCTTTTGGTACTGGTGATAGAACCTTAGGGCATTCTACCTGTGAGCTAAACCCCACCCCTTTTTATTTTGAAATAGGATCTCAGTAAGTTGCTGAGGCTGGCCTTGAATCTGTGATTCTCCTGTTTTAGCCTCCCAAGTACCAGGATTACAGGCATGTGCCACCATACCTGGCTACCTTTGTTCTCTTTCGACATTCTTAGGTTGTTTTTGGAAGTGGTCAGGAGAATGTTCATATGTTTCCTGGTGCTATGTATATTCACGGTCATAAACTATACATTTTGGGGGAGCATTATTATAGAGTCTCTCTGTGCTCAGTACCTAGAACAGAGCTGATAATGTTTTTGCCCCCTGACAAGGGAAGAATTTTATCAGTAGAAGCCTTCCTATGCAATAAGCAAAAAACGACACAGTAAAGCGGACTGTCTTAAAGTAAGTTGCTGTAAATTGTTGTTCACATCTCCTCCAAGGAACTATAGTAAAATGAAAGATGATTTTTCTGACTGAAGAGCTGACAGTAAATAAATCACAGAAATACCAATATGTCGTAAAGGAGAGATACAAGTGTAGACTTCAGTAATAATTTAGATGATAAATTAATAAAGTAATAAAGTGGAAATAAATCCCCAGGGGAGGCCAATGTAAGGGACATATAGGAAACAGGAAAACTCATGCAGCATGAATTTTGACCCAAAATTAATGATAGCTATAACAAACATTGATTAAACATTAAATTACCCGCAATTTCCCTTACCTCTTTAGGAGTGATTTAAATGCTCTAGGCCTTTAAAAGAGGCAATCCAATGAAGTTTCAGCCAATATTTTCTTTTTCTCTTGCAGTAAATTTCCATGTAGAAGACAGGCGCTATTGACCTTTATCACTGGTCTTAAAATAGCAGGTGTTTCGTAAACGAGTGCTATTGTCAATTACGGGGCTTCTTCTTCCAAAAACTATTTTCTAAAATGAGGTTGATTATTCCATTCATGATACTACAGAAATATGAAATACCTGGGGATAATCTTAGCAAGAAATGTTTTGATCCAATATGAAGAAAATTATAAAACTTTACCAAGGGAAATGAGAAAATACTTTATGTTCTTTGGTGAATGTCCTAAATATATGAATTATGAATTATGTCAGTTCTTTTCAAAATAAATAATAGAACTCTAATTACTGTTTGTAGAAGTTATTTTGGGGTCTTAAAAATAACAACAAAATTGTTCTGGGAAACGGACAGTGGCCAAAACCTTTTTTAACAAAGAATAATAATGACAAAACTCTTGTACTATCATGCATTAAAATATATGATTATCACCGGACAGTCAGTAGTATGGCTATTTAGAAAAAACAGACAAGTGTTGGAGAGGACGTGGAGAAATTCATACCCCTGTGCACTTTTGGGAATGCCAGGTGGTACCAATGCTGTGGAAAACAATATCCTCAAAGCCTTAAAAGTAGGGTTTTTTCTTTCTTTATTTATTCTAAACTCACAATATAAATATTACCACTCCCATTTTTTATAGTAGAAAATTAAAGGCCAGGCTGACTAAAAATAGTGTAGTGCTCAAACAGAAGAATACTTTGCCAGGGGCTTTCTTCCTCTCTCTTTTAAAACAAGTTAAACATAGAATTACCATTTAATCTGGCAATTATACATCTGGGCATATGTACTAATTGAAACAGATATTTGCACACCTATGTCATAGCATTATTCACAATAGTCAAAAGGTGGAAACAACCCAAATGTTCATCAACAGATGGAATAGGTAAGCAAAATGTGGTATATCCATACAATGGAATATTATTCAGGCTTACAAAGGAAGGACATTTAACACATGGGGTAACATGAATGAGATCACATAAACATTGTATTCTATTCAACTTAGAATAGTAAAATTCATAGAGGCAGAGAGTAGAATGGTAGTTTCTAGGGGCTGAGGGAGAATGGAGAGTCATTGTTTAATGGGTACAGAGTTTCCGTTTGGGAAGATGAAAGGTCTAGAGGTGGCTGGTTGTGATGGTTTCACAACAATGCAAATATACTTAATTGCACCTTTAAAAATAGTTAAATGAAGCCGGGCGTGGTGGCGCACGCTTGTAATCCCAGCATTTGGGAGGCTGAGACCGGAGGATCTGGGTTCGCGGCCAGCCTCAGCTACTTAGTGAGGCACTCCGTAACTTAGTGAGACTCGGTTTCAAAATAAAGAATAAAAAAATAGGGCTGGGGGTGTAGCTTGGAGGTAGAATGCCCCTGAGTTCAATCCGCAGTGCCGCAAAAAAAAAAAAAAAAAAAAAAAAAAAGTTAAATGGTAAATTTTATGTTATATCTATTTTATCACAATAAAAATTCCACCCCCAAAAACCCCAGTGCATTGCAGAGTTATAGTAGATAAAGTAGCAGAGTATTTGTTCACGACTGTTATTTCATTCAATATAATCACATAGTCAAGAAAGAAACTTATGTTAATGAATTTAATATCTGATATAAATAGCCATTTTAAATAAGTTGGGTAAAGAAGAATTATTTAATGAATATAGGGACAATTAAACCATTTGGGGTAAGATTGTTTTCCACAGCTCTTATTGTAATCTAAAATATCAGGTGGCTCAAGATGTTCAATTAAAAAGATGAATATATGTTTGTATCACATTGACCCTCACTATGATGTATAACTATAGAGCAGTAATAAGAATATAAAAAATAAGAAATAGATGCATCTACAAAAACCTATAGAAAAAGACATGAGAATATTTGTCTAAGGATGGGGAAAGGCTTTCCAAATATAAAAAAAATAGCATTACAAAGAAACATTCGATTGATTTTATGCACAAAATACTTCTGAATATCAAAACTATCATGAATGCCAAAAGACAAGTGATAAACTGGGAGAAATATTCATAGACAAAAGATTTTTATTAGCATTATCCTATAAATAGTTCATGCAAAAATAGCCAATTTAAAGAAGAGGAAAGATGAGTGATAATACTAATGTGCAACCTATATAGAAATCTAAAATTTGCAACTTTTGACCTATCTTTTAACAATTATTAAAGTTAATTCTCAGTGGCATTGATGTTTCAGGGAGGTAGTGGTGGAACACAGCTAGTGGAGGAACAAATTGGAACAGTTTTTCTGGAAAGCTGTAGCAAGGACTTTGTGACAGAAACTAAGCTTAAATTGGTTTAAGCAAAAAAGTTTCTTTTCTTTTCTTTTTCTTTTTTTTTTTTTTTTTGCCTGTGCAGCTGAGAAATTCAAGGACTGAAGTGGCTTCAGTCTTTTGTGAAGTCGGATCCAGAAGTCAGATAATCGATTCTGCTTCTTTCCGCCTCAGTCTCTTGTGCACTTGCTTCTGCATGGCTTTATTCTCAGGCAGGATTTCTAACCGTGGAGACAACTGGTGGACCCAAGTTTACATCATGCTTACCTTTTGCTTTCCCAGTACAAGAGAGACAGTGAGAGCAAGCAGTTTTTAAAAACCATCTTTATTGAGATATAATTTGCATGCCATCCAATTTGCCCACCTAAACCATACGATTACATGGTTCTTAGTGTATTCACAGAGTTGTGCAACCATCACTATAATTGACTTTAGGACATTTCTATTATCCTAAAAAGAAACCCTGTATAAATCAGCAGTGCTCCTGGCTGTCCCCTAACACCTTGTCCCTAGGCAAACACCAATATATGTTCTCTCTCTATAGATTTATCTGCCAGCAGGCATCATTTATGGTATCTCCAGCAAAAGTCTTGGAAGACTCTAGTTGGCCTGGCTTGGGCTGTGTGTTCACCCTAGTGACTCAAGTACTGAGCCAATGGGATGGGTTCTTTTACTTGGCAGGCTTGGTCACCATCTCAGATCTGGGGTCTCTGAGTCACATGGTCTGCAAAGGATTACTGTGTGTATGTTTTTCTTTCTTTCTTTTTCTCTCTTTATTTTTATTTTTTATTTTGTGGCATACTCAGGGGCATTCTACCTCTGAGCTACACCCCTCTGCGAACCCGGATCCTCCTGTTTCAGCCTCCCAAGTACTAGGATTACAAGTATGTGCCACCATACCTGGCTATTTTTTTTTTTCTTTTAAAGTCAATTAGAAGGTGGATACTTTTGTTCTGAAGGTGCCAGGTGTGTGTGTGTGTGTGTGTGTGTGTGTGTGTGTGTGTTTGTGTGTGTGTGTGTGTGTGTGTGTGAGAGAGAGAGAGAGAGAGAGAGAGAGAGAAACAGAGAGACAGAGAGACAAACAGAGAGACAGAGATACAGAGTCTCTAAGTAAACAAATAACAGTTGTAAGTATTACTAGCCCAGTATATGTTTGGGGTTCTGGTTACCAGTCTGAACTAGGTTATTGATTGCTGATGGTTGGGCCTCAATGGCATTTCAGAAATATTATATGAAAATTGAAGAGCGGTTTGGCATCCTGAGGCCATCAGTTGACAGTAAAGCGGGGAAGGTGGTGGTGGCCATGCCAGACCTTCTAGCAGGAGCGCCAGAAGTTAATTTCCTTTGCACCTTTCTGTGACCTTCCCAGCTGCCATGTGGGCTCTCAAAGTCAGCAGAAATCCAGGCTGGGGAATTGGCATTTCTAAGAGCCATGATCAACCCTGGTTGGGCCACATAATTTGACTTTTTTTTTTTTTTAACTTCAGGAACTAGTAAAAGTTTTTTTAAAAAATTTGATTTTAGTTGGCACTGGAATAACTTGTCCAAGAACATTAAGAAAGCAAACAAAGGCTGGAATGATAAAAATCAGGGATGGTAAGAGTGGGATGTTATTTGGATTGGCAGAGAGTTTGGCATGGGTGGGGATGGGGGACACAGTCTCCTTTAAGTCTCTGATTTTGTATTGAGGGAGAACTGGCATTTGACCACATTTAAAGTTTCAGCTAGCCAGGTGTGGTGGCACACACTTGTAATCCCAGTACTTGGGAGGCTGAGACCGGAGGATCTGGGTTCTCGGCCAGCCTCAGCTACTTAGTGAGGCCCTCTGCAACTTAGTGAGACCCTGACCCTGTTCCAAAATAAAGAATAAAAGATAGGGCTGGGGGTGTAGCTCAGAGGTAGAATGCCCCTGGGTTCCATCCCCAGTACCACAAAAAAAAAAAAAAAAAAAAAAAAAAAAAAAAAAAAAAAAAAAAAAAAAAAAAAAAAAAAAAAAAAAAAAAAAAAAAAAAAAAAAAAAAGGTCTCAGCTCTGGAGTGGAAGATGATGGAGAAAGAGCAGGGTACTTTTGCTCAGCTGTTCGGTATAGTCTTGGCATATGCAGTTACATGACATGGAGCCACCAATTTCTTCAACATCATTTCTAAGTTTCCATGCTAGAATCCAGCATGCCCTTGGCATGGGAAGATGAACAGTGTTTGAATTTAGAGTGTTGGAGTTTGTGTTTCAGCTCAGCTACCTGCCAGTACTATGAACCTGAGAAAACCCTGTCATCATGCTGAATCTATAAAATGGGAAGAGAAAGGGGAAGAAAGGATAAGGAAATCAGTGGTCATAACAGTGAAGATGATCTGACCTGTCACTAGTCTATCCTGGGCTGGGGTGGAGCAGGGGTGTAGAGAGGGATGGGTCTTTTCTGGGGTGAAAGAAGAAGAGAGTCATGCATAGCACTTTACCCTGGCCATGTGATGGCTATGAGTGACTGTCTTTGTCCCTGAAGAGGTCTCTGGTGCTGTTAGGATCAGGGCTGTGGGTGTAGTGAGAAGTGGTCTTCCTCTCTCTGGTGAATTAACACAAGAACATTGAAATCCAAAGGAATTTCTTTTGATCCCTTCTCCAATTCACAATGATGGAATACAGAGTATAAATGGTGTGGTGGGTGGGGATGAAATGTGAGGGGCTGAAGCCGTGGTTTGCTAAATCAGCTTTGTGCTCTACCTACGAGGAGGGCTTCCCCAGCCAGACCTTTGGGATGTTCCTTTGCAGCGACTGGGTTGGTTGATAGAGTATTCTGCCCAGTCCAGTTTTTCTCTCCCTTGCCTCCTGAAATCTCCATCTCTCTTTGTCTTTCCTTTTCTTATGCCTCAAACATCCTCAGTCCTGTATCTTGAGTGTGAGTCCTCGCTGGTCTCTCCCCAGCCTTTCTTTTACTGGGTAAGGGAGAGTACAGGTTCTTAGACTCAGGGATAAAAAGGAAAAGAAGGGTGAGGGGAGGCTGTGTTAGTCAGTTTTCAGTTGCTGTGACCAAAATAACTGACAAGAACTTACAGGAGGAATGATTTATTTTGGCTCATGATTTCAGAGCTTCAGTCCAAGGTCTGTTGGCTCCATTTCTTTGGTGGAAGGGTGTGGAGCAAGAGAGTTGCTCAGCTCATGGCAGCCAGGAAGCAGAGGGAGCAGAGGGCTGGGGAGAAGATAAGCCCTGCCAGGCATGCCCCAGTGACCTACCTCTTCCACACTTTAAGGTTTTCCTCGTGGTGTTTGTTACATCAAAAATGATCCTGCTCATTGCTTGGTTTTCTGTTTGATAATCTTTTTTTCCTGTTGACTAGAAAGGAAGTTCTATGGTATCATGGACTTTTTTCTTCTTTATTTCTGCCTTTACCTCCATGCCTAGGAAAGGGCCTAGCACAGAGCAAGTATACCCTGAGAGAATGAACTCTTTATGGACAAGTCGCTGTCTTGGGCTTTTCTCTAACTCAGCTGCAAGAATGTATCCTAGAAAGAGAAGGTTTATAAGAACCGAAAGTGTTCTTGTCATGGGACTGTAAAATTAGGTCAAACACAGTGACCCGTGGAGTACCTTAACAGATCCTGGCTAGAGCAAAGGCAGAGGTGTAGCCTCCAGCCCTTTCTCCTTTAGCTCTTTGGAACCTCCAAGCTACCTAGCTCAAGTGAGCACATGAGTCCCCTGTAGCGTGTCTGGTGAAGGGAACCTGAGGCTTCCCTTGAGAAGTATCAAGGAAGATATGTGTGGGGATCTCAGAGTTCTCTTGCCATGAGGTACTGAAGTCATGGACCTCTTCTCAATCCAGATTTTGATCCTAAGTCAGAGAGAATTATGTAGCCTCCCCATTGCCCTCTAGGGGATCAAATAGGGCAAAATAATTATAGTGGCAGCCCTGTGACTATGTAAGGAGGCAGCCAGGAGCAGGGAAGGTGCTCAGCTTTCATGTTAGGCAGGTGATGATTTGAAGGCTAGTTCTTTCATCTGATAGCTTTGGAATGCACTCAGGAGTTGAGCTTTTCTAAGCCTCAATGCTGTCTGTCAAATGGGCTAATAATACCTGTGGTACCCATAAGGTCAATCCCTTATGGCTGTGGTTTTGCTCATGGTCTTGCTCCACTAGCTGCTACAGGGAAAGCCTACCAGTTAACAGGGTAGCAACTGATGGAGAGGAGTGCTGTTAGTTTGTGCAAATGAGGACCAGAGATGTCCAAGGGTCCCTTTGTTTCCCATTATTGTCCCTTTTCTCCTTTAAGGGTCCTCTTCATGGCTATTCTATTCATTTCATGTCAGAATGGGGAGGTGCTTTAGTTATGTCTTTATCCTCAGAATCTAGTATATAGCTTGACATGAGGGGGACACTTGTGGCCCATCGAACTTCACTGAACTGATGGTCCTGGCCCTGTCTGATCACCTTGAGACTGGGTTACCATCTCATTATCTCGCAGCTTCACTATGTCTATCCTTCTCAACCTCCCATGTCTGACCTTGTGTACCACCTAAATAAAGGGAAAGGTTTAGATGCCCTGATTCCTGTCTCTCTCCACCCTTTGCTAGGATTATTAGACACTCTCCTTATTCTCCTTGTGATACATTTTGTATAAAAATGCACCTGAAATTTGAAAACTTTTAATGTAATCACTCACCTTCTGTATACATGTACTACACAGATTATTTTTTTTTAGAAATTTGACAAGTTTATTGTCTGCAAAGAAGAACTAAATCTTATCTGTAGTTTTCTAATTTGTAAACACTGCCCAGGTCTTTAGTGTTTTGGATTAATAATTAAACTCTGTTTCAATATTTCCACATATTTCTGATTGTGGACAATTTTCCCACATTGAATCAATAGCAGTTAATTTCATAGAGAGGGATTCTGGCAAAGTGTGGAGGGGGCAGGGATGGATGCAGTTGTTTGTTCTAAGATCGTTAGAGAGCTGTAAGACCTCCTTAGTGCACCACTTTCTAACTCACGTTCTCAGGAAACAGTGTTGGATCATTGGTTCATGGCTACGTCAAATATTAGTGATGTTCTACTCTAAGGAAAAATAAATGAATAAATGGGATGTTTCTCGACTTTAAATTTCCTTGCATTTGATTACTTTGCTTTGCTGGTAGTGGGGACTAGCTGGTGATAAGGTATGCTTAAATAAAATAGAAAACACATGTTAGAGAAGTGACTCAAAATTTCAGTGTGTTATGATTTCTTAAATGCAGAAATATATATATCTTACGTCCCTACATTTTACTGCTGATAAAATTATGATTTGTATGATAGACTTCAATATATATTGAATTAAATACATATGAAAGAATGTAAAATATGAATGAGATATGTTGCTAAGATGCTGAGGCTGGTCTTAGATCCTCCTGTCTCAGCCTTCTAAGTACTAGGATTACAGGTGTGCGCCACCACACCTGGCTCATGCTATTAGTATGTTTATTAATAACTATATCTATTTACAGTTATACATTTCACAGTGTTTTGCTGGAACACTATTAGGGTTCTCCTCCATGAATGAATCTAAGTCACTGCAGTCACAGTCGAGTGCTCCACAGGAAGGAATCAAGTGCAGTGGTGATCTGACGGCTTACTGTATGGCAGACACTGTGCACATCTGGGCGTATGAAGCGTGGGGTAACCGTGAAGCTCCTTAACGAACTGACTGCATTGATTCTGTTTCCCCAAGGTGGGTGATAAGAGTTCATCTACATTTCATGCTGTCTATCTTAATGGGTGACAGATCAAGTAGTTCAAACCAATCAATTGCCACCAATGTGTTTCCAGAGATGCTTTCAGGGCTGGGCTTTGAGAGGACAGTGGTAAACTCATCCCAAGGGCCATTCTACCTCTGAGCTACATCCCCAACTCCCCCCCTTTTTTTTTTTTTACCCCCAACCCTTTTTATCTTTGGTTTTGAAAAAAGGTCACACAGGGTTGCTGATAGTTTCACTAAGTTGCTGAGGCTGGTCTTAGATCCTCCTGTCTCAGCCTTCCAAGTACTAGGATTACAGGTATGTGCCACCACACCTGGCTCATGCTATTATTTTCTAACCAATTCTTTCATTAAAAACAGATTTTGCCATTTTCTGCTGGGTTTTGAATCACACTTCCCAAGATAGCATCTTGTAACCAACATCCTCCTGAGTATCAACACTAGGGGAATAGGGGACTTCAAGTGTTTGTAATATCCCCTAGTACCCCCTTGATAAATTAATTAACCATTCAAGACTTCTAGAATCAAAGGAGGAGAGAGGTGAAAGCTTAAGTGACTGGCTTGGGACATTGTGTATTTGAAAGCTGCAGAATGAAGGAACTTGGTTCTTGGAACTCTGGGTTGGGGAATTCTGAAGGACTGGAAAGGAGAGGAAGAAAGTGAGACCTTCCAAGATTCCTGCTGAGTCCCTTGAACTCCTGCCCTCAGAAAGTACAATGAATAGTATCACTCTCCAGCCCCTCTGTCTCCTGTCCTTTCCTGAGGAAATACGATGTTGGCTGTACCTCAGGAAGTTGAAATAGCAGATAAATGAAGACGCTGTTTCTCCCTCAGGTAAATTGTCTGAGTGTAAATAAATGCCTTTGTGTTTGCTCAGATCCAGTGATTGGTGTCCAAGTGCGAAAGAGATTCTGCTTTTATTGTGAAATGTCTCTTTTCTCTCCTGCTGATGATTATAAGTGCATCTAGAGACAAGGCAAAGCCTATGGACCTCATTTATAAACAGTGTGAATCCACCATAGAATGATGTGCATCTTTAAAAGTGGCCTCCCTCCATATAATTGCCCTGATGTAATGCTACACACTTTTGACTTGTGATATTAAATGGGTGAGAGAGAAGCCACGTCACACTCATTCAAATGTGTTAGACTGATTAAAAGTGAATTTCCAACGAGGAGGCATGTCAGTAAAATCATAATTTAAAATAGTGCTTCGAGTGATCAGGACTTGCTTTCATTTTATGTTTTGTGGCTCAGTATTTCCCAGAAGTTTATGACTACATATGGCAGAGATGGAAAATGGAGATGTGAAAATGAGGTCATTTCCACGTGGGTAAGAGGCGATGACCATCAGCCACCAAGCCATAGCCGCTTCCTATGCAAACGATGGCCAGGGCTGGCAGAAGGCCCATTAAGGTCTTTGTTAAATCCCGACTCGCCGCCATCTGCTCTCAGGTAGTGTGGTACTAAATGGGCAATGTTGTAACATCTGGGGTAAAATATTCTTCAGCACCTTCTGATTTGAGATGGTCAAACAGGTTCAATCTGATTAAAAACTGGTTTAAACCTTGCTCATCTCTTGAATCACTCCCTCTGCTTCATGCCTAATTAAAAAAAAATTTTTTTTGCCCTATACCTTCTGCTAATTTTTCCCTAAGGAAGGGATTAGTATATAGTTTAGCTTCCTTTTTCTATTATGAATCTAGAGAGTCTCTTGGGATCCCTTGTGCATTCATTCATTAGTTCATTCATTGCTGGCGTATTCAACAAATATGTCTTGAGAGTCTACCAATGTGTCAGAGATGGTGGTAGGGCTGTGGAACAAAACCAAAGGGCCCTTAGTCCTCACGTAGAAACTCTAAGCAGGGATAATGGACAATAATAAGCAAATACAAGTAGTTTTGGTTTGGGTAAAACTAAGGAAGAAATAAATAAATCCTTTGGTAGGAATTTTTGATAGGGTTGAGGTTTGGTAGGGTTTAGATGAGCCTATCTAAAATAAGGCTGACATTTTAGATGGGCTGGTCAGGAAGGCTGTAGGTCAGGTCACTAAAAGTCAATTAATTGAAAGTCAATTTGCTGAAAGTTAATTTGTTGCATGACTCAATCCATTCAAAGACTAATTCACCAAGCTTATTTGTATCATCTATAAGGGTTTTTTTAAAAAAAATTTCTGATAGTATTTTGAGGATTTTTCAGCAGATTTTTTTCTCTAGTTAGGCTCAAGAGCCTGAGGGACAGAAACAAGGGAGGTTGAGGGGTGGAGAGAGGGGCCCTGAGGGCAAATCTAACAAAATTAGAAACTGTTTTTGCTAAAAGCACTGATTTCACTTGAGCCTGAAGATGCTCAATGGGAAACTCCAAGGATAAATCATGGCATCTCTGCCTTCATTTGTATCTGTCTTCAGGGTCCTGCTCAGCTCCGCACACGAGCATGTTAATCCTTTAAACAGCATTCTTCTAAAAACTGACAATGTTAGGCTTATTAGCTCTGTATTTATCTAATCTATCTTGTCCCCCTTCATGATACAGGACATCAAGATAAGAATCGCTAAATCATTTTTCAGAGTTGTAGAAATATTCAACTGCCTGTTCTGAACCCCTGGAGTGGAGCCTAGAAGCCTTCAGTCATTGCCCTAAAGCCGCAGTCACTGGATTGCAGGACTAGCAGAGCCGCACAGACACATCATCCATGATGCGCCCACTCCTTTAATGGGAGCAGTAACCCAATGATTGGAACTGAGGCTGGGGCCCTGGAAGCAGGAGCAATCACCTCAGAGGAACCAAATTGCCCCATTTAGGATCACAGATCTGATAAGGAAATATCCTGCTTCCCTGGGCGTGGTGGTGCACACTGTAATCCCACTACTTGGGAGGCTGAGGTAGGAGGATTGCAGGTTCAGGGACCGCCTCGGCAGTCTAGTTCATTCACCAGTAAATCCCCCCCCCCCCCCCCCCCCCCCCCCGCCCTCCCGCAAATCCTTCATCCTGCATAGTAAATGAAGATTGTCCCCTTCAAGTGATAAGGCCCTGTACAGAACTAGTACCTAGATAAAGTTGGACCAGGATTGCTATTGATGTGTGCCTCTTGCCCTGCCCCAGTTCTTCCTGTATTTATACCTGAGGCTGGTCGGTGCCCAGGACAGGGCTGAGTCTCTTGACCTCACTCTGCCTTCCCAGGATGGCTGCACTGATTAACGTTCCTTTTCTGCTTCTCGCCATTGTTTTTTCTGTTTGGTTTTGGGGCTGAGTGGCTGCACCTGGTTTGTTGGGACTCCCAGCATCAGGCCTCTGGCCTGGACCTTCAGGGGCACCATGATAAAAATATATTTATAAGGGTGTGTACTAGAATAGTGAGAATTGTTAGAAATATATTTTTCATTAGGTTATTATTATTCATAAGGATAATACATTCATATGAACTCTTCACATTTAAGAATATATGCAAGAAGGCACTATTTATAAAGAATATATTCATAAAAAGAATACTTTCATTCAATATATTCATAAAACAATATATTCATGAGGGGAATATATTCATAAGAAGAACATGTTCTATTTCTTCCTGCCCCAGCTCCCTGTTGCTGTTCCTGAAGGATGAGGGACAGACTCAGAGGTGGAGAGAGGGAAACCGAGGCACAAGATGGAGAGGAAGATCAAGAGGACAAAGTTTATAGCTCAAGTGCTAGGAGCTGGGGAAGGGGGGACTTTAAACATTTCTTAAAGTGGTGTTATGAAAGCAAAATGAAACCAGTGAACTCAACTGGAAAGTTAAAAGACATACTGACATTAGGCAAATTGGTCTTTTGGGAATGGGTCATTCAGGAAATTGGTTATTGGGCAATTTGTCATTTGGGGAATTAGTAGATTGACTACCTAATTTATTATCTAAGCTGGAATGACTGAGAATAAAAGGGGTGCTATTAATAGTTGTGCTGGGACAATAGATATACTCGAGAACTGTCCTGGGCAAACTGAGACGTAAGGTCCTCTGTGCCCCGGGCTCATCCATGCCTGCCTCTGGGGCCCGTGTGTGAGTAGGCCTGGGCATGCGCAGACGCGAGGCGCAGGCTAGGTTTGCAACGTGACTGCTCAGCTGGATTTGGGATGGAATGTGTGGATCGTTTCTCAACCTGAATTCTATCTTCCATCTGGAAGATCCAAAGCTGTGGGGCATTCGGCTAAGTTTTTGGCAGGGCTGCAACTTCTTGGATGACACCTATGACAGTTATTGTCTTTATGTGAATGAATTCCAGTTCTCCATCTCTAGGCTAATCGGTAAACTCAAAATTTCAAACGTGAGCTAGGCATCTCATGCAGGCAACCCAAACTCAGTGTGCCTCCAACAAACTGTGAGGAGGACAGTGTGGAGAGACAGAAGAAGGTATTTGGGATGCGCTTTTCATTGTTTTATGTACTTAACAGCCGAGAGCACTTGTTTCCTCTATTTTCTTACTTAAAACCTACCTGTTCCTTAGAGTCCTGCTCAAACCTCATCTTTCTGAAATAATCACACTTCTCTCTCCCTTATCAAAGTCATCAATTATTATTATTTTATACTTTTGAAAAGTTGGGGGAGGGAAGAGAGGGAGGGAGGAAGAGAGAGATATGGCAGAGGAAAGGGAGGGAGAGAAAAAGAGAGTGAGCGAGAGAGAGAGAGAGTGCTTGAGCTTTATGGCAGAACAAGCTTTATTGAGATAAAACCTGTGGAGGGGGAGGGGTCTCCAGTAAAGGATGGAGCCCATGCCTTCTTTCAGGCTGAGGTTTATGTAGGTTAATTAAGAGGTAAATTCAAATTCTGGCTGGTAGTTCATAAGGTGGGAAAGTGGGGAATCCTTAAGGTGGAGAAGGGGTTATCTAAAGGTCCTTTGAAGTTTGTGCCAAGCAAGGTATGGGGGAATTCCATAAGCAAGATATAGGGATTTTTCCAGCAAGTGGAAAAACCTTCACAAAATGGAGTTACCTTTGCTCTGGTCAGCCATCTAACCACTTTTATTGGTGCAATGTAATTATACATCATAGTGAGATTCAAAGTGATACAAGCATATGGGCGCACTCATCAATGCTCACATACTCACCAATTATTTATCAATAACAGCAACCTTGATTGGTCAAAACTAAGACCTGAGGTCAATAGCATCCAGTATGGGATTGCATTGTTTTCTAATTTTTTTTTTTTTATCATGGCATTTAACACGTTGCTAAGCGGATAATGGGAACTCATTTGTTCATTAATTCATTTGATGACTATGTATTGAGTGCCTGGTATCCACAAGGTATACTCTAGGTTCTGAGATAGAGCAATTAATGAAATTTAATTACTTAAATAATGAGGCCTCAGTGTGTAGGAGCTTGCATTTTAGTGGAGAAGATGAACTGTGAACGAATTAAGAAAGACCCATAATATTGATACAGATATTGATCAATGCCATGAAGAAAAATAAGTAAGTTCAGGTGACCCTGTGTCATGTGGGGGTAGTTGTTGTTATTATTATTTTGTGTTACTGATGATGGAACCCAATGGTGTTCTGCCTCTGAGCTAGACTCTTAGCCCTCTTTTATTTTTTATTTTGAAACAGGGTCTCACTAAGTTACTGTGTGCTGACCTCAAACCTGCAATCCTCCTGTCTGAGCCTCCCAAGTACTGGGATTACAGGCACATGCCACTGCTCTTGGCTGGAGTAATTATTAATAGCATATCTTTTTACTCTCAAAAGTATCTGAGTTTAGAAATTATTTGTCATTTGGCTGTCTGGGAGAAGTGTGTTTCAGGCAGGAGGAATAGCATGTGCAAAGGCACTGAGACAGGAGTCGTTCTCCAAATGACAAAGGCTGCCTGCAGAAGTTTAGAAGCGCGTGTGGCTGGAGCACAGTGTGTGTGTGTATGTGTGTGTGTGTGTGTGTGTGTGTGTGTGTGTGTGTGTGTGAAAGTGGTAGAATAGGAGGAGATGAAGTGGGAGAGATAGTTAAGGGTCAGCTCACACAGAGCATTGTAGGCATTAGAAATCTGTGGGCTTAGGGCTGCTGTAATTTAACTTATATTTAAAAGGATAACTTTGGCTGCTGTGTGGAGAAAATGCTATTGGGAGAAAAGGGGGCCAGCAGGGAGAACAATGGGGAGCTTATTGCAGTGGTCCAGATGAGAGATGAGGGCTTAGTAAATACTTGTATCTTCTTGTAGCCTGTTGGATACTTACTGGAGTCTTTGAAAGAGAAGGGAGAAAAAAAAGTGATTTAGCAAAGTCACTTAACTTCTCTGAAACTTCATTTTATAAAACAGGGAAAACACCAACTGTTCAGCCTATTTCATAGAGTCCTTATAAAAGTGTTTTTTGGGGGGTGTCGAGGGGGAAATGTTGGCTGTCTGTTGTTTGTAGATTCTAAGCACAAATGTTAACTGCAATGGTTATTAGCTATGCTGGATTCTCTCCTTCCACTGGTTGGCATTTTCCCAGTTTTGCTCTGGACTTGAGAGCTCCTTTCCCCCAGGGGGAAGTACTTGAGCTAACTGCTCTGGGACCTGATCACTGAGTCGGAGTCTAGTTCTGGGGAGAGCCCCTGCTCCTTATGTCCTGGAACTGCCCTGATTCCAGTTCTTTCCTTGGCCTGGTTTTCTGGCTTTCTTTGGTTCTGTATATTATCCTATGACATCCCAGTAGAGTCCATTTTCACTGAACATGCCAAAGTTTGCTCTCTGCTGGAAGTCAAGCTCCTTTAAAGGTTCACAGGGGATCGGGATTTGGAGGGAGCCTGGTATAGCTGTGGCAGTACTGCCTGCTGAGTTTTTGTTAGGCTGCAGGTTCCACTGTAGATTTTCTGGACAGCTGAATACTCTGGGTTGGAAAGGTAAGCTCTGTGGGGAGTAGGGTGGAGGAGATTTCCTTACAGGGCATAGGGACTGAGTGGTTTTTTTTTTTTTTTTTTTTTGGTTCTTAATTGGCACATAATAGTTGTATGTATTTATGGGATACAGAGTGATTGATATTTTGATACATGCATAAGCTCAGTGGAAAAGAGTCAGAATGTAATAACAAGCATCTTATTAGCCCAACTAAGGAGTAAGAGCCACTAAAATAGCATCATTAAATATTACCGAGTGAACAAATCAATAAATAGATTAATGAATGAGTTGAAGGCATCTGGAGTCCTGAATTCCAGTCCCAGCTCTGCCATTAACCAGTTATGTGAGCCAGAGCTGGCCTCTGGGTATCAGTTCCCCCACCTGCAGAGGGGCTTAATAATATCTGCCATACAGATTTCATAGGGGTCTGGTGGGACTCTGCAGGAACAAACATAAAGGCGGAAGGATGAGGGTATAGGAACATGTTAAAGACCGGGGTGACAGAGAAAAGATTTGGAAACAGGACAGACTTATTTCAAAAGGACACCCCCAGTAGAGGCAGTGTTAATTTAATCTGTGCTGACTCGGAGTTACCATATTCCATGTGTGCAGCTTGGGAGAAAAGGCTGTGTCAGCCAGCATTCTCACTGTTATAACCCCAAAGACCTGACCTCACAATGTAGAGGAAGGAAGGTTTATTTGCTCACAGTTTCTTGGAGATTCTGGTTCGGCCCATGTGAGGCCAGGGTCTGGAGCTCAGGGCGTGGCCCCAGGAAGTGGAGAGAGAGGGAGAGAGCACACGGGCTCTTCACATCATGGAGACTGGGAGCAGAGAGAGCAAGCAAGCCAGGAGATTCAAAGACACAAGCACAATCTCTAAGGCTGCACTGAGGGACATACCTTCTCAACCCCACTCCACCAGCATAGTTTATTACCCAGATAAGTCTGTTACAATGAGATTATAACCCTCCTTTGCAGCCAACTCCGGCTTCCAATGTTGTCACCTCTTCCCATAAGGGCTGGGGGGACATTCTAAATCCAGACCATTATAGACTGGCTGTAGGAAGACCAAGAGGCACCTAAAAATAATAGGAAGGAGAGGCTGTAGAAGCCCGCTTCAAAATAGAAGCCGACTATGAAGGTGGGCCTTGCTGCTATAGCTTTGGAGTCCTGGCTTATCAGTTCCCTTGGCCATGATAGTATAAAGACCTGTTTTAATCAAGAAATCTGTCTCTGGCCTCTCCCACTGTCTGTCTCAGTCCATTTTCTGTTGATATAACTGAATGCCTGGTGGCAGGTACTTTATAAAGAATAGAGATTTATGGTTCTGGAGGCTGGGCAGTCCAAGAGTACAGTACTAACCTTTACTCAGCACTAGTGAAGTCCTTCCTGTTGCCTCACATGTCATGGTGGAGCACATCAAGTGATGAGACAGAGCAAGCATTAGAGAGAGAGAGAAAGAGAAAGCAAGAGAGAGAGTGAGCTCACTCTTATACCAAAGCCACTCCTGCCATAACCCAATTAATCCAATCACACCCCAAACCTCTCAAATGCCATTAACATATGACTTTGGGAATTCAGTTTCCAACTTCTGAAACTCCGGGGACATATTCAAACCACAGCACCCACAGATTGCCCCAGGATGTGTCTCATATCCTTGATGCAGATACTTGTTATTCTGAGCTTTAGCTCCTTTTTGGCTACAATCCACTTCAGTGTATTTGTTTCATAATATGCAAGATCCGATGGGAGGGATGTGTGGGGATTTGCAAATTCTAAACCATCATGCGAATATAAGATAGCCGTTAGAAGGGACTGACAGTGTTTCACAACTGGCTTTTTGAAGAAAATACTTCATTCATAGCATTTGTCAATTTCCATGGTGTAAATACCAGATTTCAAGCTACCAATGACTCAACAGTCTGCTTGCATAATTCCAAATAATTTAACAATCAGCTCTTGTGAGGATGTAGCTCAATCATGGAAGGAGAGGAGAGTGTTTTGATATAGTGGCTGCAATAGGTATCTGTGATTTTGTCTGGTCAGCTTTCATTCTTGTCTCCCTCTTCTTCCCAATTCTCTGTCCATGTGATTTGGGTGGGACTGACCCCACCGCAGGATATAGGGATGGGTCTCTGATCAAGGGATGGCCGATTTGGGTATTACGTTCTCTGACCTTAGAGACTGGTAAGGCAGGAGACAGGCTCAAATCGGTTCAAGGATGTCTATCTGAGATTTGCTTGGCCAAGATACTTTAGGGCTAGGGCTGCTGGTGGCCATATTGCCACATGGGGAAATCCTCACTAATAATAAAGTGAACCCATTAGAAATGAGAAATTTGGAGATAGATTGATTCCTGGTGATGACATTTAAATACCTGTATCAAGCCATGCCTGAAGCTTGCCCTCTGAGAACACTTTTTGCAGCAATTCTTAAAATAGTGCTGGAAAGAACATGAAAAGTTAACAACGGGGAATGGGTGATAACTTGTGTTGTGTCCCCTTGATGGAATCCAGAATGGCTATTAAAGAAGATACTGTAAAATTACAATTAGGGACATATAAAAGTAGTCACAATGTAATGATGAAATATAGGCAGAACCCATTTTTATTACAATGGTTTATATAACTAAAACAAGTTACAGTCTAAAAGGCCAAATTAAAAAAAAAATTATAATGATTATCTCTAAATGGTATGATTCTTTTCCCTCTTATCTGAAATTGATCCCAATTCTGCTGCCTTTGTCTTTTTCCAGTAAGAAATGTATTAATATACAGGTATACACTTGTAATCTCAATACTTGGGAGGCTGAGACCCAAGTATTGTGATTCCAGGTTTGAGACCATCCTTAGCAACTTACCGAGGCCCTCAGCAACTCAGGGAGACCCTGTTTCCAAATAAAAAAATAAAATGGGAATGGAAGTATAGCTCAGACATAGAATGCCCCTGGGTTCAATCCCCGGTAACCCCCTCCCCTACCCCCCCCAAAAAATAAATAAATAAAAAGAAAAAGCAATGTATTAACACTTGTGGCCCTAGAGCTAGGGATGTAAGAAGGCTAACCTGTGTGTATCGGGTGTGGGGTGGGGTGGAGGGATGGGAGGGCCTGCCCTGCTCTGAGCTGCCAGGCCCAGTTCTGCCATGACTGTGATCCAATAAGGAGAAGGAGCAGAGGTGACCCGGCCCGCAGGGTCCTGGAGGGGCTCCAGCTTCAGTGTGCTGGTCTGTGCTCTTCATGGGAGGGCCTGCACTGGGTTTCCAAGGAGCAGTGTTGTTGATTGGCCCTTTTTTGTGTGTGGTGCTGGGGACTGAGCCCAGGGGCATTCTACCTCTGAGCTACACCCTCAGCCCTTTTTTTACTTTTATTTTGAAACAGGGTCTTGTTAGGTTGCTGAGAGTCTCATTAAGTTACTGAGGCTGGCCTCGAATCTGTGCTCCTCCTGAGCACTGGGATTACAGGCATGTGCCACCACTCCTGGCTGACTGGCTCTTTTATGAAACGAAACCTGGGCTTCCTTTTGAAGGGCAGTGTACTTGTCTTCCCCCTCTATTATTAAAGCAAACTTCTGGTGCTTTCTTGGGCTTGAAGGAGAGGGTTCTGCATAACTTATTTTAAGGTAGAGGGAAATTAGGCCTTGAGAAGTGAGGGGATGAGTCCAGTGATGTGCTGGGATCTGGGCCAGGAGCCAGGACTCGAATCCTGATGGCTTCCTAGAGCAGCATTATTTTTTAGCACACTACCCTGAGCCTGCTGTAGAACATTTCGGAGGATGCACTTCATGTACGGGGCACTGTGGGAGCATTTTCCAGCCCTACAACTGCTAGATTCCTAGGCAGGCAAGGAGGGAGCCCAGGAGTCCCACCTGTTTCAGGTAGGAAGATGCTTCCTGGGTTTTCCACATGCTGGGAGCACGCCAGGGTCCACTAAATAGCAGGGGCGAAGGATCCTAGAATCTGATCACTCCTGAAAAACCCCAGTTCATTCTTTCCCCTGACACTCAGAGCCTCACTGCTTTGTATCTTGAAGCCCTCAGGACTAATCTCATTGTACACGAGATTACAGTTTCCACTGGTCACAAGAAGCGCAGAACTCAACACATTCTGTGCTTCTGCTTCTGTGAGGTCCTCAGAGTGTTCATTCTCATAGAGACAGAAAGTCAATTGGTGGCCGCCAGGGACGGGAATGGAGGGAGAGATGTAGAGGTGCTTAATGGGTATAGCATTCCAGTTCTGCAAGATGGGAAGAGTTCTGGAGATTGGTTGTACAGCAGGGCGAATGTACGTAACACTACTGAGCACTCAAACATGGTTAAGATGGTACATTTTATGTTATATGTATTTTATTATAACAAAAATATTAAAGAAAGCTGGGTGGTGGCACTTAACTGTAATCCTCATACTTGGGAGGCTGAGACAGGAGGATTGCCTCAGCAACATAGCAAGGCCCTCCGCAACTTAGTGAGACCTTGTTTCAAAATTTTAAAAAATGGGATTGGGGGTGTAGCTCAGAGGTAGAATGCCCCTGGGTGGTTCAATCCCCAGTATTCTAGAAGGGGAGGAGGAGGAGGAGGAGGAGGAGGAGGAAGAGGAGGAGGTTGTAGTATTCCAGGGCCCCAGGCCATCTTTTAGCCCCTAGCCACTCATCTCTCTTTATGTGTATGACTACAGGGCAGCTCTCCACTCCACTAACCCTAATCCTCTTGACCTGGCTCTATCCTTCTTTAGAGCGTTTATGACCACCTGACCTGCATAAATAATTTGCCTCGATTTCTCCCCTCTCTGCTAGAACATTAATCTCATGAGCATAGGGTTATTTTGTTTTGTTTGCTGCTCTAATCCCAGCATCTGGGAATGCCTGCCACAGAGTAGGTCCTCAGTATGTATATGTTGACTGACTGCTGGTTGGTAATTTTGTGTGGATCTATACAGCGAACATGCTAAGCACACAGCAAAAGAAAGGGAAGACCAGTACCAATCCCGCTATGGGCTTCTGATCTCACAATCAGGCATGGCCAGCAGGAAATAGCTTTGTGTGATGTGTCTCATTAAAAAAAAAAAATGGAATTAACTATTTTAAAGTGTTTGTTCTGAAACATGGCTGGGAAGGAGTGGGGGAGGACTTTTCTTTATGAACCAGCCTATTTATTGCTGCCTGGATATTTTCTTTTTTGGGATGTTTCCTTTTGGGCTGCTGGTGCTCCTTCTGCCACCCCATTTTTTTTTTTTAACATAGTGACATTCCCTGGCTGGTTTCTACCTTCATTTTTCATTAAACGTATCTTACAAAGTCTATTTATTCACTCACCTGCTTGAACCCATCATTCACTTGTCTTTTGTACATTCTGAGGCTTTGAAAATTGCTGCAATCATAGGTAATGTGGAGAATTCTACCTTATTAGCCGCACGGCCAGGGGCTAATCAGAAGTCTTCATTTGCCTGATGCAATTTTCAGCCTTGGAGGAGCCGTGGCTCACCGCTCGCTAGCTCCCTTTCTCTCTTGACATTGTTTTTTTTCGCAGTCTGGATTCATTTGGTTTTGTGCTACTTTTAGGATCCGTTCCTTTGAGACAACTTGCTGTATCTTCACACGTCTGCTTGGACTATTTTGTCTGGCTTGACCATCCATTTAATTAATTATCTGGTCAGTTCCATCAAACACATTGTCTTTTTTTTTTCCTGTTGTTGTTGTTTGGATGACATTGAACAGTGGGATCAATTTGATTAATGAATTCAGTCTTAACGGCCATCAATGTTGGCTTGCCCTGTGTTCTGCCTCAAAGAAGTTTACCTTTTCTCCCTCTGTTCCTTCATTTCCTTCTCTTTTCTTTTGTATCAAACCAATCTTATTGGTAGCCATGCTTTTTGAAATATGCACTTTTCTTTAATACTGGAACCATTTATAGATTATATTATGAGCTCATATGGCTTGCAGAAACAGTGAGGTTTTCTTATTTCTAGCCCTCTGCTTATATATGTCTATGATAAAGTGAAAAAAAGTGCATATGTTATATAAATATAATTTCATAAAAATATGAATGCCAGTTGTTTGGTATGATCAGGTTGAGGTTGATGGTTGTTAGTATTATGAAATTTATTGTTGTTAAACTATTTTTTCCCATTTTTTTATTGGTGCACTGTAATCATACATCTTTGTTAGGTACAAGCTGATAAGGGCATACATGCACACATTTCTCATTTAACCCTTCCCCAATTCCCAATTCCCTTGCCCTCCCTTGTTCTCAAGTTCAGTTTAGTGATTGACTATTTTTTAATTCTCTTTCTGTTTCTGTTTCTGTTTTTATTTCTGTTCCTCTCTCTCTCTCTTTTTTTTGGTTAGGGATTGAACCCATGTGCATTCTACCTCTGAGCTATACCCCCAACCCTATTTTACTTTGAAACAGGGTCTTGCTAAGTTGCTGAGGCTGGCCTCAAAACTGTGACTTTCCTGTCTTAGCCTCCCAAGTACTGGGATCATAGGTGTGTGCCACCACGCCTGACTCTTTTTCTCTCTCTTTAAAAATTGAGTATAAATTGTAATAAGAGATGCTCCTTCCATAATCTTTTCCTCAACCTTATCTCAATTTGTCCTTAGTTACTAATAATTACAAATCACAATATGGTATCACTTTAGAGTTCTGATTTTGGAAAAATACTGGAAATCCTTCAAATGAACTCAAATCAATCGTGTCATTGTTTACAGCCATTTTCTGCTCTACCTCTTGTATCTTCCCTTTTCCCCTTCTCCAGACACAGGTACACACAAAAACATGTATGCCCCACACGTGTTCTCGGCGATTCTAAGCCTTTCTGAGCATTATATCACAGTAATACCTCAGAGCCTGTGTGGTTGGACACAAAATATTAGAATGATTGTCTTAAGTTTGTTCAGGTTACTATAGCAAAATACCATAGACTGGGTAGCTTATAAACAACAAAAACTTACCTCACAGCTCTGGAGGCTTTGGAAGACCAAAGCACGGGCAGGTTGGTGACTGCTGAGGGCCCATATCCTCATGGGTGGCGCCTTCCTGCTGTGCCCTCCCATGGTGGAAGTGGCAAGGCAGCTCTCTGAGATCTCTTCATCCAGGCACTTATTTATAATGGCCCCACCTTCATGATCCAACCACCTCCCACCTCCCACCCATCACATCACATTAGTGATTAGGATTCAAAGTATGAATCTGGGGGGACACAAACCTTCAGACCACAGCATTGTTCTTTTGGATTATTTGCTTTAAGTAACAAAATCCCTTTTCTTAAATGGAAACTTTCCCTTTTAACTTTTTATTAAATAGAAGTTTTCTAAAGTATAGCCTATACTCTATCCTAGTAATTGGAATGCATAAAATGTAATTTGATCATTTTCTTAATGACTTAGGTCATCCTTTAAGGAATATTGGTGGTTATATAGGCAGATGCTTTCAGAGCTGAGTTTTGATTCTGTCAGAGTTCTTGGTTGCAAGAAACAGAAATGGGCTTTGGCCTGTTAAGAATAGAGGGTGTTTACAGAATTTTAGAGAGGGCTGGAAACACCCAATTTTGAGGTTAAGCTTCCAGAAAATACCCAACTACTGACTGTGTGAAAAAAGTACTACTGCTGCAACCACTGAGTAGTGGATAGTGTGATTTTATTTTTAAAGACTTTAGTTTTCCCCTAGCTATATTAAATATGATTGACAAATAAATATTGCATATATTTATAGTGTACAACATGACGAACATGTACACATCGTGAAATAATTAAGTCAAGCTAATTAACATGTCTGTCACCTTGCATACGTTTTTTCTTGCTGTGAGAACATTTAAGATCTACTTTTCTAGCAATTTTCAAATATACAATACATTATTATTAGCTGTAGCCATCATGATGTGTGAGGAAAACTTTGCCTCTGACCAACATCTCACATCCCTCCTCTATTCAACCTCCTGACCCCCAAGCCCATGGCAGCTGCCATTCTACTTTCTGCTTCTAAGAGTTTTTAGGTTCCACATGTTACTGAGATCCTGCTGTATTTACTTTCCTGTGCCTGGCTTATTTCACTTAGCATAAGGTCATCCAGGTCCATGGAGGTTGTTGCACATGACAGGATTTCCTTCTTTTTGAAGGCTGAATAGTATTTTGTTATGTGTGTATATATCTACCATATTTTATCCATTCATCTGTTGATGGATACTGGGTTGTTTCCATATCTTGGCTACTGCGAATAATGCTGCAATGAACGTGGCAGGGCAGATATCTCTTCGACATATTGATTTTGTTTCTTTGGCTATTTACCCAGAAATGGGATTGAGGAATCATACAGTAGTTCTGGTTTTAGCTTTCAAAGCACCTCCACACTGTTTCCCATAATGTCTGTACTAATTTACATTCCCACCAACAGTGTACAAGTCTACATGCTTGCCAATGCTGGTTATCTTTCATCTTTTTGATAACAGCCATTCTAACAGATGTGAGGCAATATCTCATTGGTTTCGATTTGCATTTTCCTGATGTTTAATGATGTTGAGTATTTTTTGTATACCTGTTGGTCATTTGTATGTCTTCTTTTGAGAAATATCTATTGACGTCCTTTGCTCATTTAAAAATTATATTATTTTCTTGCTATTGACTGAGCTGAGTTCCTACTATATTTTGAATATTAATTCCTTATTGGATGTATAATTTGCTAATATTTTTTTCCTGGGGGATACAGTTTTAAATGTATCTTCTCTGTCAGGAGCTTTGCCTTGCAGCTACTGCTGCTGCCTCTAGCATGTGAGAGGGAGAGGAAAGAGGAAGAAAAAGAAAGAAAGAGACAAATAAAGGCAGGGAGTGCCCTGGTGAGGGAGCTTTCTGTGCCAAACCTGGTATAGTTTTCTGATTTGCAGAAACTTTGCTTCATGGATGTGTCCTCATGACAAAGGAATATCTAAGAGTCCCCACTCCTTTAGGGAGAGAATGTCAGTCTTTTCCCCCATCAAAACTCAAACAGTCCTGAATTCCACAAAGAAAGGAATTTGTGTTGCAAAATCAAGGCGGATATCAGATGCCTGCTTCAGGTTAAATATGTAATATCCCAGGTCAAATCTTGTCACTTGATTTTTTTTTGCAAATATCCTTATATGAGCTCAAGAGAGAAGAGTGCAGCCTGTGCAATTTCTAGAAGAATAATTCATTTGCCTTTCCACAAAAGTGATTTCAAGTGAAAATCAACATTTCATAGAGTGTTTTCTTATCTTCAGTAAAATTCAGTATTTTTATAATTAAGATTTGGCACAGTTAAAAACACGTTCATATTTTAGCATCCAGAGCGACCTGTTTCAGCTTCATGGGCTTTTTTTTTTTTTTATCTTGTAGAATATCAAGATTTTTACCCCTAGACCATTAAAGATAGGCAATGCTTCTTGCCCAGACCTGGGCATTCTGCTTTCAGCTGGATTTGTCTAGTGTCAGATACTTGTGAGATTTAGAATTCTGGATACAGGTTATTCCTGCCTTATCATCTAGTTATTAAGATGTGGAATAGCAGTGGCTGTGTAAATCCAGGCAACCTGTTTTTTCTAGTTTCCTTGTTTTATGAATGATGTTGTCCTCCTGGGGTTTGACTCGTGGGTTCTATGAGGGTAGTTGAGATGATGGGTAAGGAAGAGAGGCAGGATGGAGGAGGAATCCAGGATTTCTTGACTCCTGGGCTCTGGCCATTCTTCTCACCTCCAGAACCATCATCCAGAAATCAACCCTCCTAAGTTCTCGACTTCCAGCCTTTTCAATATTGATTGTACATCTCCCAAATTGACTTAAAAAATGGTGCTGGGGATTGAGACCATGCCTTGTACATGCAAGGCAAGTGTGTAGCCACTGAGGTACACTTCCACCAAAATTGGCTGATTTTATTATTTTTAGACTCATTGGTAGTAGATTTTTATAGGAAAGGGAAGGAAGTTCAAAAGTATTTTCCAATATTAAAATGTTGTATTTGTAGGGAGAGAGATTTTGCTTAGATCAAGGCTCAACACTGACTATGTGAAGTTGGGCAAGGTGATCAGCCTCTTCTGAAATCCAGAATATATATATGTTTATATATTTTTGATGATATATTTTGGTGATGCTGGGGATTGAAACCAGGACATTCTATTTCTGAGCTATACTCCTGGCCCTTTTTTTTTTTTTTTTTCGGTACTGGGGATTGAACTCAGGGGCATTCTACCTCCGAGCTACACCCCCAGCCCTATTTTTTATTCTTTACTTTGAAACCTAATCTCACTAAGTTGCGGAGTGCCTAACTAGGTAGCTGAGGCTGGCCATGAACCTGGATCCTCTGGTCTCAGTCTCCTGAATACTGGGATTACAAGTGTGTGCCACCACGCCCGGCTACTCCTGGCCCTTTTTATTTCTTATTTTGAAATATGGTCTCACTAGGTTGCTGAGAGTCTCCCCAGATTGCTGAAGCTGTCCTTGAACCTGCTTTCCTTGGCTAAATCCAGTATCTTTTTCTGCAAAGTTGGGATAATAATGCTTGATTTGTGTAGTCTCCGAAGATTAAATGAGATAAATATGTAAACTGCCAGTTCTATAAGAAGCAGCCAGTCCTATAGGAAGTAGCCAGCAGATCCATTCTTCCATGGGATTTATTCATGTGCACTGACCCTGTCCCCCTTGTGGTGACTTCAATATCTTTTTAGTGTTGCTGATGGAGGATGCTGTCAATCCAGAGCTTGACAGCCTTTCACTCCTGTGTAAGTCAAATGCCACACACACACACACACACACACACACACACACACACACACACGCCCAAAATAGCTTATCAACTATTTTTAATAACTTGATGGGGTTGGGGAATTATAACTGTTTTGGAAATATTCCAATATGGAATCTCTATACCAGAACAAATGAGATTCTGGCAAAGTACCTCCTCTAAGGAATTAGTCCTGTTTTTGGAGGACTAGCCCATATATTTTGCTTTATATTATTTTCCTAAATTGTATTGATTTTGAAGCAGTGTAATAATTTAAAGGAAAGCACCATCTTGGCTTATTTTTCACCCCAAAGACCATAGCTTTCTTCATTAGGATCTCTCACTTAAAAAGTAGTATTTGTACATTCTCTGCCAACTTTCTGAAAAATCCACTACTGGGCAGAGGAAGAGGTTGATAAATAAAAAGTAATTTGTTCATAAAATTTATAAGCTGCTGGAAACGAGGGCCCAGGAAGAAAGTGCCAACTCAGCTTTAAGAGGAGATAATAATCAAAACAGCAAATGTACAAGTGCATTACGGAAAGAATAAATCAAATGGCAAAGCTCGATGTGAACAATACGGAAAACACAACTGAGCAAAGAAATGTCAAATGAAGGATTATCTTTCCTCTTGAAATATCTACTCAAATCATAAATTCAGACCAGGATTTCTGCTTCTCAAGACCTAAGGGTTTCTACCGAATAATAACAGAAGAAGCAACAACAAAAACAACAAAACCTTTTGTTTCTCTACCAGCTTCTAGCAGTTTTATGTGTAAAAGGCAGGCTTCTTCAGAGGACTGTTTCTTTTTCTTTTTTGTGGGACTAGGGATTGAACTCAGGGGCATTCTACCTCTGAACTATCCCCCAGCCCTATTTTATTTTTTATTTTGAAACAGGGTCTTGCTAAGTTGCTGAGGGCCTTGCTAAGTTGCTGGGGCTGGCCTTAAACCTGCTATCCTCCTGTCTCAGCCTCCCAAGTATTGGGATTGCAGGCATGTGCCACCACACCTGTCTGGACTGTGTCTTTTATTGCAGAATTAACCTACAGGAAGGGCTCTTGCAAGTTCTGCTTAGGGTAGGGAATACATGTTGCTAATTAGACATAAACTTGCTTCTTTAACCAGCCTTTCCATAGAGAGCAATTGCTAATTGTTTTAGTCTTGACTTTCTAAAGTCAATGTTTCATTGAACAAGCATAACATTATTACAATAAGATAACTTTAATTTTTTCCACTTTCCCTTTACATTTATTCTGTTGATCTATTTTATCTTTTGAATGAAAGATAAAATTTAGGGCACATTAGTACCTTTCTGACCAATGTTAGTTAAAGATAGTTCATCCTGTTAGCATGCTCTGGTCAGTGTAATAATAGAATCAATATACTTCATCAAAGGTTAGTGCTTTTCTCTCTTCCCCAATTTAGGTCTACTGAAGGTTGACCATTAGCACTGAACAAAGACCTGGTTGGCTTCTTGTTCTTTCCCCAAATTTTCATCCTATCCTTTCTCCCTCATCTCAAAATGTGGCTATGATTTTGGGTCATCTTCAAGGTGGAAAGTGGGCTGGGTGAGGGAGACAGGGATGGCCAGGAGAGGGCTGCAGGATGGGCTCTGTGAGTTGATGCTGCTGAACCTGGTTCACTTTTGTGGTTTCTCTGTGTACTCCCACTTCTGGGGGGGGCTCATTTGCAATCCTACACTAAATCTATCAGTTCTTCCTTCAAAAACCACCCCATATCTAACCCTTTTATGTATCTTCCACCACTTCCTATGCTCCCAGCCACCACCAGCTCCCTCGTGCATTCTGGCTCTGGCCTCCTTCTCTGAGTCCCCTCCTGCCCGCAGGTACATACTGGGGAGGGCTTCCAGTAGCATGGATTTCAGCTCATGTTATTCCTTGGTTCAGACCATTTGGTGGTTTCTCACCTCTTTCAAAGTAGAACTCAAAGTCCTTTGCTGGACTGTAGGCCATCTTCTCTCTCACTGCCTGCCAGTTTCCAGGACACCAGGGCACACGGGCACACTTCTTCCTCAGGGACTCCACATTTGCTGTGCCCTTTGCTTGGGATGCTGCCCTGCAGAGAGCTGCCTGGCTTATTTTCCCACCTCCTTCAAATCTTTGTGCAAATGTCTCTTTCTTAGTAAACTTTTCCCTATCATTCCATTGAAAACTGCAAACCCTCCTTTCCTCTGGGACACCCCCATTGTCCTTCCCTGTTTTTTCTCCATAACTCTTATTATTTTGGGACCTAGCATGCATTTTACTCATTCAATGTTTTTCTTCTTTAGTTATTTTCTCCTTTAGCATGCAGAATGTGCTTGCCACATATTAGGTGCTCAATAATCTTTTTGAATCAATGAATGATTATTTATACTGTTTTATTGTAGCTCACCTGTGCCTATTGTCCTCTCCCCCTTTAGGCTCTTGAGAGTAAGGTCTTGGTCATCTTGTATTCCCCGCATTTGTAGTGCCTGACCCAAAATCGGTTCTCAATAAATATTTACTGAATACATTAAGGAATGAAGGAATCAGAAAAATTTTGGGGGAGGTGGAAAAAAGAAATAGAGTGAACTACTTTAGAAGATAGGGGAGGAGGAAATTTCAAGGCAAAGCAAAGAGGTCAGATGTTACAGGGAGAGGAAACCGTGGGATCTGGGGTGGCGAAGGGGTCTGGGGACTCTGAGGAGCAGTGGAGTCAGGAGTGGCACACAGGTTGCAGTGGTGAGGGCCCAGGTGGAGGTGACTGAGTGGGGATAGTGTGATGTGGAACACTCTGTCCAGAAGCAGCTTTTGAGGGAACAAAATGGAGTTTAGCCCAAGGAAGTTAGCTGGGTATTATACACATATATTAGTATATGGGAGAATCAAAGATGTTTGTAGGCAGAGCATCTAGTGGCAAGAAATATTGAGATAGATGATGAGTCAGGCATGCCTGTAGTAATCCCAGTACTTGGGAGACTGAAACAGGATGATTGTAGGTTTGAGACTAACCTCAGCAACTTAGCGAGACCCCTGTATCAAAATAAAAAAAATAAAATAGGGCTGGGAGTATAGCATGCAGGTATAATGGGTTCAACCTTCAGTACCAAAAAAAAAAAAAAAAAAAAAAGATAAATGATGGAGCAAAATTTGGAAGGAGACAGAGATGGGGGATCAAGAGGACCAGAGAAGAGTCAGTCCTGGGAAGAAGTATCAATCCTCTTTCTCTGAGGGAGGAGGCACTCCTTGGCCCCTGCTTGGATATATAGGCAGGGAAGGAGAGAGGATAGTACCTACCTATCTGTCCATTTATCTGTGTCCATTTGTATGTGTCTTTCTATTCATCCATCCATGTGTTCATCCATCCATCCAGTCCATCTAATATTTTGTTTTTCTGAAAACCCCACCTCATTTTCTTGATCCTTCTGGCTGATGGGGGAGCACATGGTATTCTGAGGTGAGGCTTAGGTAGAGAACTTTTTTTTTTTTTTGCGGTACTGGGGATTGAACTCAGGGGCATTCTACCTCCGAGCTACACCCCTAGCCCTATTTTTTATTCTTTATTTTGAAACCGAGTCTCACTAAGTTGCGGAGTGCCTCACTAGGTAGCTGAGGCTGGCCGCGAACCCGGATCCTCCGGTCTCAGCCTCCCGAATGCTGGGATTACAAG